>APFE031405887.1:20399-108719 GCA_000404065.3 Pinus taeda
CTTCATCACTATTTGATAAACCATCGCTATCTTCATGAGTATAGTAGCTCTTTTTACTTACACTTTGTTTTCTATTCCATTTTGTAGATTCCTTCCCTTTATCATATTTATCTTTATGAGGACATTTGGCAGCATAATGACTGACTCTACCAAAGGCAAAACATTTTAAAGGTAGTTTACCTCTGAATCCTCTCGAACATCGTTGAAGCTTCTTGACAAGGTTTACTTCATCTTCTTCTTCTAAAATATGTCCCGATTCATTGAGTTCTTCTTCTCCTTATGCTGAAGCTTTAAATGCAGCTTCTCTCATATCTAATGGGCATCCTTTTTTCTCATCTCAAATGCAATTAAGATTCCGTGAAGCTGTGTCATAGTAATAGTCTGTAGATCCTATTTTTCTTCTATGGTAGATACTTTTGATTCAAATTTAGCATACAGGTATCTTAAAACTTTCTTAACTAAGGTAACTTCCTTTATCTCTTCACCCAGATTCTTCATGCAATTAACAACCTCATCTACATGTGCAAAGTAACTAGCTACAGTTTCATCATTGTGCATCTTAAGAGTTTCATATTGAATTCTGAGAGTTTGCAATTTAGCATGTTTTACCTTAGAGTCTCCTTCGTATCTTAGAAAGATTTTGTCCCATATTTATTGGCTGATTTGAGCTGCATAACTTAGACAAACTCTGATTGTGAAAAACTTCCCAATAATGTATTGACAGCCTTGGCATTGGTTTCATATTGCTTTTTACCTGTTGTATCTGTAGGAATTGCTGATGGAAATGTATATCATCCTTCCACAATTTCCCAGACATCTATTCCAAGTGATTGAAGATAGGTTGTGGTTCTTATCTTCCAATAAAAAAAGTTTCTCCCATCAAAGATTGGCAGTCTGATGGATCCCCCGCTTTCTTGATTACTCATGATGATGGATCTTCCTTCAAGCAATCAAGCTTCTCCTGAAGGACCTGCTCTGATACCAATTGTTGGAAATAATACTGAGAAGGGGGTGTGAATCAGTATTTTCAGATCAATAATTTAATTTTGAAAACATATTTGTATACACTACTTCAGTTAAGTGAACTAGCGTGTATACGTGTCTGTACTTAAGGAAACCAGCGTATAAGAAGAGATATTTTGATTTACCCAATTTATCATGCATTGAACTTTAACCAATATATCAGAAATTCATTAGACAGTGCAGTAAAATCATAATACAACATCATACATAAGCAACACACATGTACACCAAGATATAAGGTGGAAAACCAATGTGGGTGAAAACCACCTGCTGCTGTAGTCTCTGTCTTCTTTTAATAATAAGAAAATTTGTTTACAATTTTTGTACTGGTGCAGACTTATACCTGTACATAGGATTCTACCTGTAGAAGGTTACAACCTTCTCTCATTCTCCAGCTTCTCCTGGAAGGGAGCTACAACCCCCTAGCTCTTGTACTAGCTGATATGTTTGCTAGTACGTAGGTGCCAATCTACAAAAGGCTATGACCTTATCTCTTCTTCCAGAGACCACGTTTCATAGATTTTCATACTAGATCTATGAAAAACATCATTCAATCATCAAATACATCTACATCAACCAATCAACTTTTGAACCAACCACAACCGAATCAACACCCTATTAATCTGATCATTTAGAATATTGTCACCAGAATACAGTAACCAGAACTCAAACCAGAACCCAAAAATCTGCAACAGTAAAGAGAAACAACTGAAAAATATCTTTTAAGGTATACACTACTTCCATGTGTTGAACCTGTGTGTATACGCGCTTTTCTCAAAGCCAACCAGCGTATACATCTACAAATATAAATTCAGAGTTATGCAGCTATTCCAGACTTTAGTTATTCCTAGATCATATCATTTACAAAATAATATATGTGTCAGTTTCATATCTAGAATATACATGACCAAAAACACATAATGGTAGTTCATTTTACGCCTTAAGATCCCGATCCATCATTAGATCTAATCCCTCATCATCTGCTAAGGTTCATCCTTGGCTCATATCCAACAATGCACCATAACCCAATAACCTGCATACTAGATCTCACACTTCATAAGATATTCGATACTTGCACACCATTGCCTAATGATCTCCTCCTCCTTTTATAGTTTTAGGCCTTTCTCAATACCATGGACCAAAACCACTTAGGACCAATACCTTGGACCAAATACCTAGGGTCAATACCTCAGACGAGATACCTTGGACCAATACCATGGATCAAAATACCATGGACCAAATACTTCAAACTGAAAACTTAGTTTTCCAAGGTATACACGCTTTTCCTTTTGTGAAAGTGTGTGTGTACCTATATGCGACTTATATACAGTGAACCTGCGTGTATACGTAGCTTAGTCAATGGTGAACCTGCGTATACCTCTAGTGAAGATTGATCTATAATTCTTTGTTGTTTACTTGCTATACTTTGATCTTTCATCTGAGTGAGTTTCCATCAAGGACAATACCTGTATCATAATGCCAACAGAAAATTGCAGGAACATATAAAATTTCTAAGTGAAAAATGTGATACAAATTCTTGAAATTTCTTGTTCATCATACATTAATTTGGGTATGCCTTTTGGGGTGATGTTTTTAAGGAAATATAAATTGAAAATCATCCCTGGAAATTATGGTTTCATTTCTCAGCTGAATGAAGGGTGTCATCTTAAGAAACGTCCTACTAAATTTCAAGAGGACAAGGTGCTTCAAGGCTTCAACCCTAATAAATTCAACTTCACCAAAGTAGCCTAGGAAGAAGTGATTTTTTGTTTTGAAGAAAGAGGGCAAAACAAAGTTCAATACTTGGAAAAATACCTTGTCTTTGATAGTCCAAATGTGATTGCCACAAATGTAAGCATAAATAATGATGATGGAAGCACCTCTTGATGCAGTGTAGGGTTTTCACTGTACTTTGATGCACTTTTGATGTTATTCTTTGCTATACTGCAAGTGAGTCCAATTGTATATGGGAATGTGCTTCTTGTGCCTAGAGTATTGGATTTCTTTCCTGAACACATTGACCATGATAACTTGTTGTTAGCATTTCATTTGGTTGTCGAGGCTAGAAACCAATTTTTTCGTCTTAGGTACAATAGCCTTGGAGATTTTGCAACTATAAAATATCTACACTTCCACATAAGTACACTATTTTAGTTGCACCATGTGACTCTTTCCTCATTGAAATTGTTTTGGTGGAACTTTTAACGAAAATAAAAAGAGGTTAAATATTTCATCGTTCTTATTTTTTTCGATTCGATAACAAATTTTGAACTGTAGAGATATTATTACAATTTTGATATATGAAAATGTGAAAATTTGGAGGATGAATCAATTTGGAAAGCTTATTACCTTAGCATTCCATTCCCCATCGAAAAACACCCAAAAAAAGAGTAACGTGGAAGTCTAAGAAAGGCAGGGTCAATTTCTTGGAGCTTCTTGACTATCTAGTGAGGGGCTTCTTTTTTGAAGGGGATAATACTTTGGAGGATCTATAACATAATTGGAAGTGATTGCATCTATCTTTGAGATAATAACATACCATACAATGTTCTCATTGCAAATCGTGGCAAAAGGTGCTTTTGTTTCCTTAGGTATATTGCAGTAGCATATTACCAATGGTTGGTCCTCCCTCATGTAGCAGTGTAGTTAACAGTGATGGTTATGTTGAGACTTGTTTCTTTTTATAAAGTGTAGAATCCTTTTTTATATTACTAAACATCTTTGAAATGCATATATAACTAGTGATATGCAGAAAAGCAGGCTTTGGGAGAAGTGGACCAAGAGATATTAGACACTCAAGTTAATATTTCTATGTGGGAAAACACAAATGAATTTAAAAACTTAAATGGTAACTTCATTGCAAAAGGAGGATACCCCTATAGACAAGGTTTGAGCAATAATCTTGGAAATGTTTAGATAAATGACTTCTTTGGGGTTTCAAGGATTTTGGGTTAGAAGCATATCAGTAATGAGAATTGAGAATTGGCATACCTTTGATGAAGACATGTATAATATACCTTTGTGGTAATGTACTCAATGGTTGGAAATATGGCATTTGATACACATTATCTCCATGTATTGCTGTGAAACTCTCCAAAATGGGCTTTTATGTATAATTGTAAAGCGACTAACCAAAAATATAGTTTAGTGGATATGTAAGACATGGTTTGATATTTTGTTTATGTACACATCACACTTGTTTGATCTCTTGGTTAAGGATTCAAACATCTATGTGGAAGACCTTACTAGCTCTCATAAAGTTCAGTTCTTTTTTATTATTCCATTAAACGATAAATACTATCATAGCTACCTAAAATTGGGTTGTTATATTGCTTATACCTAATAGTATTATGTATAATTTTACAAAACATTTTAAACGCTTGTTACCTTTGAAAATCTTGAAACATAGAACTCAAAAAGCTCAAAAATCTCATCAAGAAAGTGTTCAACAAAACACTAAAGTAGTGACAAATGTTATTTAGAATATGTAGGAAGCTCATCAATTAATAGGAAAGAATTTATATGTAATACAAACACCTCTCAATGTAGAGGATCTCCTGCTATTTAATCTTATCAAATTAAATCATTTCTAATTGCAAAGCTTATTGATATTTATTCTCTGGTTATATGCCTCTATTTGATTTTTTACTTGTTTTATGTACACAACATTAGAATCGAAACCTTTTCTTTGATGAATAATTCTTGTACATATACATTTCTCAGAGAGAGAGAGAGGGAGTTTGAGTGATTCGCATTTATTTCTATTCAAGTCAGAACATTGCTCATAATTTGGGGGAATGGGAAGAATATGTGTTAAATGGATTAATTATCTAATCTATGAAGTGGATTTCTTATTTTTTTTCTATCCATTTACTACATTAACAGGCTTACATTTTGAAATGACCACACTAATGACAATTATTCTTTGTTGTATGGGTTATATCCATCCTTCCCATTTACCTTTCGCCGATCTTGCGAAATTTGTGATTTGTTCCAATTTCTCCATTGTTGGAATGAATGTGAGTCGGATGTGGAATTTTGTTGGTTTTTACCAGGTGAGGTTGATACACTTGTTTTCTTTGTTTTGAAAACAAGTATCCCACTATTTTATAGGGTTTAAATCAATACCCTCACTTTCTCACTTTTTCTGTTCATTTGTATGTAAATAAATAGTTTAGTTGTTATTAGAGTTACTTAAAATTGTTGGACTTTTTTATATGTAACCTAATACATACTGAAAATATTACATCCCATAAAAGTGTTGAAAGTATGGAAAATTGTAGGAATATATAAATTTCAAAGTGCAAAATTTGATGCAAATTCTCGAAATTTCATATTCAGCATACACTAATTTGGTTATGCCTTTTGGGGTGTGTTTTTAAGGACATATTTTGACATGGATTGTACCCACAAAATATGTGGGGGTAACAAATTTCAAATCATGCCTGAAAAATATGGTTTCATTGCTCAACTGAATGAAGGGCATCATCTTAAGAAACATCCTACTAAATTTCAAGTGGACAAGGTGTTGCAAGGCTTCAACCTCGGTAAATTCAACTTCACCAAATTAGACTAGCAAGAGGTGCTTACTGTCTTTAACAGTCCAAATGTGATTTCCATAAAGGTAAGTAGAAATAATGATGATGAAAACATCATTTGATGTATTGTTTGGGATTTTTTACTATAATTTGATGCACTAGTGATGTTATTCTTTGTTATACTGCAAGTGATTCCAACTGAATATGGGCATGTGGTTCTTGTGCCTAGAGTATTGGATTGCTTGCCCCAACGCATTGACCATGATAACTTGTTGTTAACGTTGCAATTGGTTGTCAAGGCTGGAAACCCATTTTTTCATCTTGGGTACATTAGCCTAGGATCTTTTTGCAAATATAAACCATTTATGCTTCCAATTAAGTCCACTATTTTAGATGCAACATGTGACTCTTTGCTCATTGAACCTATTTTAGTGCATCGTTTGATCATAAATAAGAAGGGGTTAAAGAATTCATCTTTCGTATTTTTTCGATTCAATAACTAATTTTGAATTATAGAGATATGATTACGATTGTGATATCTTAAAATTGTACAAATTGGCATGATGAATCAATGTGGTAGGCTTATTACCTTAACATTCCTTTCCCCATTAAAAAAGCACCCACAAAAGGAGTACCATGGAAGTCTAAGAAATGTAGGGTCAATATCTTAGAGCTTCTTGACTATCCTATGAGGGGCCTAGTTTTTGTAGGGGGTAATAGTTTGGAGGATCTCTTTCACAATGTTGGTAGCACTTGCATCTATCTTCAAGATAACAACATACCATACAATGTTCTCATTGCAAATTGTTGCAAAAAGGTGTTTTTGTTTCCTTAGGTATATTGCAGTAGCATATTACCAATATGTTTTCCTCCCTCACACAATAGTTTTGTTGACATTCATGGTTATGTTGAGACTTGATTCTTTTTATATAGTGTAGAATCCCCTTTTACAGTACTAATCATCTTTGAATTTTGTATGTAACTAGTGTTATGTAGAAAAAAAAAACCTTTCGAAGAAGAGAACCAAGAGATATTAGAAACTCAAGTTAGTCTTGTTGTGTGGGAAAACATGATTTCATTTAAAAATTTAAATGGTAAGTTCATTGCAAAAGGAGGATAGCCCTATATACAAGGTTTCGACAATAGTCTCAAAAATGTTTAGATAAATTCCTTCTTTGTTGGTTCAATGTTTTTGGGTTAGAATCATATCATTAATGAGCATTGGCATAACTTTGATGAAGACATGTATAATATACCTTTGAGGTACTATACTCAGTGGTTGGAAAGATGTTATTCAATACAAATTTTCTCCATGTATTACTATGAGGCTTTCCAAATGAGGGCTTTTATGTATATTTGTAAAGACACTAACCAAAAATATAGTTCGATGGATATGTAAGACTTGGTTTGATCTTTTGTTTCTGCACACATCACACTTGTTTGATCTCTTGGTTAAGGATTCATACATCTGTGTGGAAGAGCTTGCTATCTCTCACGAAGTTTGGTTCTTTTTTACTATTCCATTAAAATATAAATACTATCATAACTACATAATGTTGGGATGATATATTTCTTATACCTAATAGTATTAAATAGAATTTTACAAAACATTTTAAACACTTGTTACCTTTACAAAGCTTAAAAACATAAAACTCAAAAAGCTTGAAATTATCATCAAGAAAGTGGTCAACAAACCACCAAAGCAGTGACATAAGTCATTTAGAATCTATAGCAAGCTCATTAATTACTATCAACGAATTTATATGTAAGACAACACCTCGTCTCAATGTAGAGAATCTCCTGTTATTTAATTTTATCGGATTGAAGCATTGCTAATTTCAAAGTTTATTGATATTTATTCTCTAGTTAGATGACTCTGCTTGATTGTTTACTTTTTTTTTGTACAAAGCATTAATCTCAAAACCTTTTATTTAATGTGAATTTTAATACATATACATTTCTTGGAGAGAGAGAGAGAGAGAGAAAAGGAGTTCGAGTGATTTTCATTTATTTCTATTCTAGGTCACAATATTGCTCATAATTTGGGGCAATGAGAAGAATGTGTTAGATGGGTGAATTCTCTAATCTATGTAGTGAAGTTTTTGTTTTCTTTATATGCAGCCACTACGTTGACAAAATTACATTTGGGAATCACCACACTAATGACAATTATTCTTCGTTGTATGGGTTATATTCAGCCTTCCCATTTACCTTTCTCTGAGCTTGTCAAATCTGTGATATGCACCAAGTTCTTCATTGTTTGCATGAATGTCAGTCTCATCTGGAATTTTGTTGGTTTTTAACTAGGTGAGACTGATACACCTGTTTTATCTGTTTTATAAACAAGTATCCCACGCCTTTGTAGGATTTAAATTAATACACTCAGTTTCTCATCTTTTCTATTCATTTGTATGTAAATAAATAGTTTAGTTGTTTTCAAAGTTACTGAGAACTGTTGGATTTCTTTTTTATATGGAACCTAATATATACTAAAAATATTGCATCCAATAAAAGTGTTGAAAGTATGGAAAATTGTAGGAACATATTAAATTTAAAAATGCAAATTGTGATGCAAATTCCTTAAATTTGTTATTCAGCATACATTAATTTGGGTATGCCTTTTGGGGTGATGTTTTTAAGGACATGTTTTAACATGGATTGTATCCATAAATTGTGTGGGGGTAATAAATTCCAGATGATCCCTAGAAAATATGGTTTCATTTTGCAACTTAATGAAGGGCATCATCTTAAGAAATGTCCTACTAAATTTCGAGTGGGCAAGGTACTACAAGGCTTTGACCCTAGTAAATTCAACTTCACCAAAGTAGCCTATGAAGAGTTACTTTTCTATTTTAAAGAACTTGGGGAAATCAAAGTTCATTGCTTGGATAAATCCCCTATATTTGACATTCCAAATGTGATTTCCATAAATGTAAGCAGAAATAATGATGATGGCAACACCTTTTGATGCAGTGTTTAAGGTTTTTGACTATACATGGATGCACTTTTGATGTTATTCTTTGTTATATTATAGGTGAGTCCAATTGAATATGGGCATGTGCTTCTTGTGCCTAAAGTTTTGGGTTGCTTGCCCCAACACATTGGCCATGATAGATTGTTGTTAGCATTGCATTTGGTCGTCGAGGCTCGAAACCCATTTTTTCATCTTGGGTAAGTAGGCTCGACTGTGAAAGGAGAGGATGCAAAAGCACGCTCGACCACCGAGAGAGGTAATAAGTAAGCCTGGGATCTTTTGCAACTATAAACCATCTACACTTCCACTTAAGTCCACTATTTTAGTTGCAATATGTGAATCTTCGCTCATTGAAACTATTTTGGTGGAAATTTTAAACATAAATAAGATGAGGTTAAAGAATACATCATTTTTTTTCGATTCAATAACTAATTTGTAACTGTAGAGATATGATTACAATTGTGATATTGGAAAACTGTACAAATTGGGATCATGAGTCAATGTGGTAGGCTTATTACCTTAACATTCCTTTTCCCATCTAAAAATCACCCACAAGGAGAGTACCATCGTAATATAAGAACGGTGGGGTCATGTTTTTAATATAAATGCATATGACACAACTAAAGCTTGTTGATATAGGCATTTCACTGAACAACATCACTTCCATTCCAAGTAAAGAATATGTTCACTGAGCACTTCACCCAATTTTCCAAAGAAGGCCTTTACTCTTGCCAATAGAGCTAGTCAATGTTAGGGGTTCATTACATCTTAAAAAAACATCAACACCTGAGAACCATCAAATTCAATAAAGAATCCATACCTACATTCACAAACCATCCATTTCCAAATTGTGAGGCTAGCTAGTTCCGTAGAAGGGTAGCAACCAGTATTAAATCTCTTTACATAACATAATCATATGTAGTAGTTATATTCCTATGGCTGATTCAATCCTCTATTGATGGGTGGTCAATGTGGCATTCTTTAACAACTTGTTGCCAAATTCCTATACAATTAATTAGCCTCCATATTCCCCTCGCAAATAGGGCCTTCCCAAAGTGATGTTCTTAGTTATGCACTTATTATCTATCTAATATTATTAAACTAAGGTAAACCAAACAATGGTTAAATAAAATATGGGTAAGCAATTCAATGCACAAGAATTAAAACAAAGATAAATGGAGATTAAAAAATTAAAAGAGAAATGCTAAAGGATTTGTTGATAACATTCAACGACATAAACATTTACACATTTACAACGAGAAAAAGGATATACAATAGGTACACGTTGTGATCCAACACTACAATGATTATAAATATATCATAATTGACAATTACAAGCACATACATTTGTCATAAAGCAAAAATGGGTAGCAAAAAACTGTCAAAGTTAGATTCATTATGGCTCCTTCAACAAAAAATCCAATTTGACAATCAGAATGTACGCGGGGGGAACAAACATTTAGATTCATTATGGCTCCTTAAAAAAAGACTCCAAATTGGCAATTAGAGTGTACACATGATGACAAAATGTAATATCACTTTCCAAGTTGATAATTAAAGTTTGAGGTTAATACAATTGCAAATCTTGAAGATTGTCAAGAAAATCCTTTAAGCCAAAACTTGTGGTAGTCACTTTGGCTCAATGTTTTTTCTTAAAAGCCTCTTAAAGGGGTCTATAGATGAAAAAATTGTAAGGAAACTATGGCAATGTATACTAGAGGAGAAAATAGAATACCACTCTCTATGTTGATTTTCAAAGTTTTAGGTTAAGTCATTTGGAAATCTTGAAGATGTTGAAGGCAATCTGGAAAGAAAAAACAAGTTGTTGTCACTCTGGTTTGTTGTTTATTCTCAAAAGCCTCTTAATGAGAATTTTAGACCAAACAACAAGTGGTATTTGAAGATATCACTGTGACATCCTTGTTATTTAAATTGATACATTTTTATGAAAATTCAATAAAGAGAAAGCAATCATAGGAAATCATTAGGAGTATTTATGGGAGAGGATGTACAGAGTATAAAAAAGATGCAATCATAGGAAATCATTAGGAGTATTCATGGGAGAAGATGTACATGGTATTAAAAATACACTATTTGGTGAAGAAAAACACATTGATGGGTTGCAAGACAATGGTGAAGAAAAATGCATTGACGGGTTGCAAGACAATGTTGAACTACTAAGCATTCCCTCAATTGACATATTGCAACTCAAATCAATAGGATAGTGAAAGAGGAGTTCATTTTACTTTTTAACACCATGTTATTTATCTCACTCAAATTGTAACATATCACATTTATCTTCATCTATGCTCTTTCTCCATATTCTATCACCTTAAGATGTTTCATTTGCAACATTTGGTGCAATTGTTAGTTTATCCACTTTCACATCTCAATTTATCATATCTTGTTAATGAAACCTTATAGGGCTTGATTTGTTTATTAAATTCTATTAATTTAACATTCATTAATATGGTCATTGAAATATTTTACTTGTAAAATATTTTCTTGTTATTAATATATTTTGGTTTTAAATATTACATGTAAATTGACGATAGAATGAAATAGACATCATGGAATATCAATAATATTGTTTTTTACCAACTCCATGCTAAGCAGGAAAAAAAAATTATATTTGTTTTATAGTAAAAATAAATTTTTTAAGTTTAATTTTTTTACCATACTTTATTCTCTACGTAAAATTGATTAAAAATCTATATAACTCGGTAATTAAAAATACACTCTGGATGACTAGTGAAATTTGAGGCTTCGCTTGTGTTTAATTGATTACGGGAAAAAAAGAAATTGTGTTTAATTGATTAGTCGAAAATAAACACTGTGATAACACCCGATCATAGTTGTGGTCTTTTAATAACTCCCGCTGCTACCCGATATTTACAGTCACACAATACTAGAAAGGGAGACAAGGAAAAGCCGATACTGGGAACACGGGTCATCGAGGGTTGTTCTATTTCACCTAATTCGTAACTCGACGATAGCCTTATGTTATTAAATTTTTCATTATGGGTAATGTGTTTTCACTTTTATGTTAAAAAGTATATTAAAATTATTTTTTTTAAGGTATATTAGAAACAAAATTCTTTTATTAAAGCTAGGTATAAAAATGATATAAAAATATATTTTTTCAACGGTTTAAATTTTATTTTTTCTTTCGTGAGTAATGAATTTCTCTTAAATCTTAATGTCTTTTTTTAAGTAATGATATTGTAATAAAATTTATTGGAAATTTTATTTTTTTAAATAATTTTGTGATGATGATGATGGTGGTTAACGTTTATTGAGACCAAACTTTGGGTTATCGGACCTAAAGAAACGAATTATTTAGTTTGATTTAAGATTTTATTCCTATACTCAAAAAGCTTGGAGAGAAGCCTCCTGAGCTCACTGTAATTTTGACAACGTAAAAGGCTAGGAAGGTCAGTGTTGCAAAAAAGATTTTGAAACTCAAATCTAATGTGGTTGTATGCAGGGCACTCTAAGAGGAAGTGATTTTCATCCTCAATGTTCATATTCTCATAGAGATGGCAAAACCTTTCCATCCATGGTGTTTTAGGAATTGCCCAATGACCTGTTTCACTTATGGAGCTCATGAGAGTTCGTTCTAATCTTGGCTATATTAATTTTCTTCTTTGAGCTAGTTAAAACAGAGATATACTTTTGATCTTCTAGGCTGGGGTTGATGTCCTTCTTATAATATCTTAATTTTCTTTTAGTTGCTAAATCTTTCTCACACCACATTTTTCCTTTGAACTTGGAAGTAACAATATTTTAATGTTATTAATGTTTTGCAATGCAACATTCTCGTCGATCGCCCAATGGTTTAACTGGGCCTTGGTGTCTTTATACCAACCTCATTTGAGCTTTAGGTGGGTTTGGCTGGAATTTAAAGCTAGCTTAGGAAGTCTATGATCTCCTATGTTATTTGGTTTGTGCTTGTACAACAGAAACCTAGTCATAGCTAGGCTCTCGATAGGGGAAAGACCCACTTCTATAAAGAGAATAAGATAGGGTGTGTTGCTTTTAATTTTGAGGTTATATGTTATAAAACGCTTCTAGATTTGCTCAATCTTTCTTCAGGATTCTCTAGAGATGCTACAACTCCAGACCTCACATCCATATAAGCTAATGGGAGTGACTAAAGTTTCAAAGAGGAACTTCTTTCTATCCCACATTACGAGGTTGGTCATTTTACAATTATTTTCAAGACCAAAATAAGCTTTCCATCCCCCATTAATCATTTTCTCAATGCTATAGTTCTAGTTGAGCTTGTGATGAATATCAATTCCTAAGTACTTGTAGGAGGACACTTCCTCCAAGTTACAATTGTCATACATAAAATTAGCGTAAGTGTCCTTCTTGGATTTGATAATCATAACTTTTGTTTTGTCAATGTTAACAATCATACCCATGGTAGAGCACAAATCCTTAAGAAGTATAAGTTGTTTATCAAGATTAGAAGGGAAACTTGCGATAAGAACAATATCGTCAGTGTAGAGAAGAAGGATGATGACTATCCTAGCTAAGATTGTGCCAACACATCTTGCTTCCTCTAAACAACCTTCTAGCTTGTCGATGTAAATGCCAAATAGGGTAGGGAAGAGGGGGCAACCTTGTTTAACTTCGATATTACACTTAAAATCTTTCGACCACCGCTCATTACTCTTTAACTTGGCAATTACATTCTCATATAACCTTATAGCAGCAGCTCTCAACTCAAAAGGAACCTTTAGCTCTTCTAATCTATTCCAAAGGTTGTTTCTAGGAACCACATCAGAAAGCCTTTCTAAAGTCCATAAAGCAACAAAAGAGATTGGATTTATCATTGCGGAATTCCTCCACAATGATCCTAAGTGTAATGAGATGGTCTGTTGTTGAGTGTTGCTTTCTAAAACCCACTTGGCCTTTAGCCCGCTTACCTTCACTTTCAAGCCATATGCTCAACTTCCTTTCCAAAATAATACCATATAACTTGTCTAGGAGAGGCCTAATCATAATTGTCCAATAATTAGAGGGGTTATTTGTATATTGGCTTTTAAAAATAGGGATAATGAGGCTTTGAGTCCATGGTTTAGGGAACCCTTGCTTGACCGCTTGATTGAAAATCTTGTGAATGTGGGGGATGAGGACAGGACCTCCAATTTTTAAGATTTCCACTTGGTAACCTTGAATGTCCTTAGCTTTCCCATTAGCCAAGCGATTAACCCCAAAATCAATGTCTTCTAATGAGAAAACTTCTTTCGTTGTGAGCACGGCTCAAAGTTATCCATGACATTTGGAGATTCATAAAGCTTTTTAAGGTAGGAATTCCAGTTGTGTAAAGCAATTTTACTATTATCTTTAGTTTTCCTAGTTAGAATCTGCCTCCAGAATTTCTTAGGAGCTACCTTAGAGAGGTGTAAGAGATTCTCTTGTCTTTTACGAATATACTGCCATTTTTTCGTTTTACTTAGGGCTTTGTATATTTTTATCTTGCCAATTTTAGAAGATTCATCAACAACTTCCTTAATTGCTCTCCTCACACTTTTACAATCTTTCTCATACCATGGGTTGGTTTTGCTATTTCTTTTATTACTTGAAACTTCAATTGAGAACTTGTTAATAGAATATCAAGGGTTGTAGTAAAATTATGATAGAGATCTTCTATGTTGTCTATACTAGATGAAGGAAGCAAAATAGTTTTTAATTCATTTAGAGAGAGATCGTTTTTATTTCTATCAAAGATTAACCTATTTTGGCTATAAGGATTATCTTCTATGGGATCTCTATGCATGACAAAAATTGAGAGTTATAAGTAAAGGCCTATGATCAGAGTCAGGCTCGTGGTCGTTTAAGTTGTCAAAATTTGTTATTTCATTGTATAGAGGGAGATTGGAGATAACATAGTCTACCAAGCTCCTACCAAGCCCATGGATGCAGGTCATTTGGCTAGAATTCGGCCACTTCTTTAGACCGTTGCAAATTATGAGATCCCGAGCGCTACAGAGATTGACTAGTTCCAACCTAAAAAAATTCTCCTCGAGGTCTTCAGATCTCCTTTTGTACTGGCTAGCCAGAGGAAGGTCTTCATCTAACCAAAGAGGATTAGGTTTGGAATGATTGATTATAAGAATAGCTTGATTGCTTGAAGTTCAAGCATTAAAGTCACCCATTAAAATGATATTGACTTCATTCCTTAGGCTAGAAATATCATTCTCTAAACCATTGTAAGGAATATTTTTATCTAGATTCCCTTTCATATAGAAGTTAGAATTGGTTGGGGGGGGGGATTAACAGATTGCTATGTAGGTCTTTTTATCATAAATGTCAGTAATTTATATCCAACTATATTGGTTGTAAGTGAGATTTTTATAAATCCTAGCATGGGGAGAGATATTCTTCATAATGTAACAAGCTATACCCCCAATGCCTCTATGTGAGGATCGCTTATTCCAGGTAGACCATAATGTAAAGCCATCTATGTTAGGGACCTTAGATTCTTCGTGCTCCCTAGTTTCAACAACCAAAATAATATCAACATCATCATTCAAGATCCAACTTAGCTTGGGGCCTTTGTTTTATGGAAAGCCCCGACAGTTCCAAGAAAGAATCCAGAGCATGTTGAATTGCTATTTATTATTATATTTTTGGTTTCTATCTCTAATAACGACTTTTCTATTTTTGATTATTGCCCATTTTCCTTCCTTCATAGCTTATAATAGAGATAGATTATATGGTTTTTAGATTTTTTTAGACAATAACAAACACTTAGACTTCTTCTACTCAGATAATCCTTGATCTATAATTTATTCGGCTTGTCAATAAAAAATTATTTCAAAAATGTATTATTAAGAACAACTTTATTAACTATTATCTCTTAATAGACTTATCTTATTTTTTTTTTTGGTTTATGCTAAAGGGGTTCATTCTCCACAAGCCATCCAATTCAATTTCATTGTGGAGGAGTTCTTTCTACAAATTCAATATCCAATTTTATTTGCAGCTTCTATAATATATTTGAAAACTTTTTTTGAGGAGTTTTTGAGATTTTAAATATTAAAACTGTTGATTTAGAAAAATTCATTTTCAAATAGTAGTAAGATGTATACTTCCGAGTTTTTTCTGTAATGAATTTTAGATGTTTTTTCTTTATTGAATTTTAGATAGTCTATTTTTTTTTGTATCTAATGGAATTCAAATTCAAACTTGCTAACTATATTTAAAACTAAAATATTTCAGTTAGTTCCTAATGAAAAAGATATGTGTAATTCATTCAATTATTAATATAAAATTTATGTAGTATTAGAAAAATATGATTAATAATAAAAATATTCAATGTGAGTGATAAATAAAATATTTTAGTTTGCAAAATTGAGTACTAGCACAACCAAATTAAAATTATTAATGTCGTTGATATAGCCAAAGGCTTCATTTGTATCTATCACACAAATCATTGATAATAATAATAATAATAATTAATTATTTTATATTTTATAATAGAAAAATAAATAAATAAAAAATAATTTTATAAATTAATTTATTATTTATAATAAATAATTCATATTAAATATTATTTAAATAAAATTATATAATATCTATATAAACTTAAAGGATTAATACTAAAAACCTAAGATAAACTTTAAAAATGTTATAAACTCTAAAATAAACATGGTTGACCATGGTTGACTACGATTGATTTTAATATCGAGACAATCTTTGACACAATGCGAGATTGGACCATGGTTTACCCTTGTTGATTTTCATATTGAGAAAATCCTTATGTTAATAAAAATATTATTAAATAGTATGAACCTAAGAGAATAATAAACCCAAGGGATTAATATTATATCCCCAAGGGAATAATAAACCTAAGTGATTAATACTAAATCCCTAAAGGATTATGAACCCAAGGGAATAATATTAAACCCAAGGGGTTAATATTATAAACTCTAATTCTAAATATACTAATATAATTAATAGAAAATATAAACAAATTATAAACCCAAGGGAATAATAAACCCTAGTGATTTATAACAAAATTCCAAGTCATTATAAACCTAAGGGAATAATATTAAACCCTAGGAATGTGAACTCTTTGATTAATAAAACCAAGGGATTGATATTATAAAGAACATGGTTGACAATGGTTGATTTCCATATTGAAACAATAGTTGTCACAATGTGACGTTGGAACATGATTGACCATGATTGACTGTCATATCGAGACAATCTTTGTCACAATGTGACATTGAACCATGGTTGACCATGGTTTATTTTCATATTGAGACAATGCTTGTCACAATGTGACATTAGACCATGGTTGGATAGCATTGACCGTGGTTGACCATGATTTATATTATAAACTCATGGGAATAATAAACCCCAAGGGATTGATATTATAAACCCAAGGGAATAATAAACCCAATGGATTAATACTAAAACCCTAAGGGATTATGAACCCAAGGGAACAATATTAAACCCAATTAACTAATATTATAAACCCAAGGTATATAAACCCTAAGATAAATAATATGAACATTAAAATGAACATGGTTGACCATCATTGATTTTCATATAGAAATAATCCTTGTCGCAATGTGATGCTGGACCATGGTTGACCATGCTCAAGACAATTTTTAACCATGGTTGACCATGCTCAAGACAATTTTTAACCATGGTTGACTAAGCCTAGCCATGACTGACCATGGATGACTGTGGTTGACCAAGGTTGACCATTATTGACCATGGGTTTATCTTATTGAGACAATATTTGGCATAACGGGACATTGGGCCATGGTTGAGATAGTGATTGATTTTCATATTGAGACAATCTTTGTCACAATGTGACATTGGACCATGGTTGACCAAAATTTAATTTATAAAATATGGTTGACCATAGTTGAATAATATTAAACCCTAAGGTAAATATTATAAACAATAAAATAAACATGGTTTCCCATAGTTGATTTTGATTTTGAGACAACCATTGTCACAACGTGACACTTGACCATGTTTGGCCATGATTGAACATGATATATTTTTAAATCGAGAAAATCTTTATCACATTGTGACATTGGACCATGGTTGACCATGGTTGATTCTCATTGTGAAACAATATTTGTCACAGTACGACGTTGGATAATGGTTGACCATGATTGAATTTATTAAACATGGTACACAATAGTTGACCATGATAGACCATGGTTGAGCATAGTTGGCCATGCTTGATATTATAAACCCAAGGGAATAATAAACCCTAATGATTAATACTAAAAACCCAAGGGATTATAAAACTAAGGGAATAATATTAAACCCTAGGAATATGAACACTTGATATGAATATTGAGCCAATTTTTTTCTCAATGCGACATTTTACCATGGTTGGCCAAGGGATTGATATTATCAACCCAAGGGATTAATGCTAAAACATCGGAAGATTATCAACCCAAGGGAATAATATTAAACCCAAGGGACTAATATTATAAATCCAAGGTATATAAACCGTAAGATAAATATTGTAAACACTAAAATAAAATGGTTGACCATGGTTAATTTTCATATAAAGACAATCCTTGTCACAATACAACGTTAGACCATGGTTGACCATGCTTAACCATGGTTGATTTTTATAAAAAGACAATCTTTGTCACCATGCGATGTTCAACAATGGTTCATCATAATTGACCATGGATGACCATGTTTGACTTTAGAAAACATGCTTGACTATGGTTGAGCAAGCTTGACCATGATTGACCATGGTTGACCGTGTCTGACTTTAGAAAACATGGTTAACAGTTGTTGGCCAAGGCTAACCACGACTGACCATGGTTGATCATGATTATCATATTGAGACAATCTTTTTCATAATGCGACGTTGGACCATGGTTGAAACAATGATTGATTTTCAAATTGAGATAATATTTGTCACGGTGTGACGTTGGACCATGGTCGACCATCATTAACCATAATTAATTTTATAAAACATGGTTGACCATGTTTGATTCTATAAAACATGGCTAACCATGATTGACCATGGTTGATTTTCATATTGAGACAATCATTTTCACAATGCAACGTTGGACCATGGTTGGTCATGATTGATTTTCATATCGAGACAGTCTTTGTCACAATGCAATGTTGGACCATGGTTGACCATGCTTGGCTATGATTGACCATGGTTGACAAAGATTCATATTATAAACCCAAGGGATTTATATTATAAAACCAAGGGAATAATACTAAAACCCCAAAGGAATAATATTAAAAGCAAGGGACTCATATTATAAACCCAAGGTATATAAACCCTAAGATAAGTATTATAAACACTTAAGTAAAGATGGTTGACAATTGTTGATTTTTATATTGAGACAATTCTTATCACAACGCGACATTGGACCATGGTTAACCATGGTTGACCGTGGTTTATTTTCATATCAAGACAATCTTTGTCACAATATGACATTGGACCATGGTTGACCATGGTTGATTTTCATATCGAGACAATCTTGGTCACAATGTGGCATTGCACCATGGTTGACCATGTCTAATTTTATAAAACATGGTTGGCCATGATTGATCATGGTTGTCAATGGTTGACCATGGTTGAATAATATTAAACCCAAGGGACTAATATTATAAAGCCAAGGTATATAAACTTTAACATAAATATTAAAAACACTAAAATAAACATGGTTGACCATGGTTGATTTTCATATTGAGACAATTGTTGTCACAATGTGATGTTAGACCATGGGTATTTTCATATTAAAAAAATCCTTGTTACAACATGACATTGGACCATGGTTGATCATGATTTATTTTCAAATCGAAAGAATCATTGTCACAAAGTGACATTGGACAATGTTTGCCCATAGTTGATTTTCATATTGAGACAATATTTGTCACAGTGCAACGTTGGACCATCATTGACCATTATTGAATTTATAATACATGGTAGACAATGGTTGACCATGGATGACCATGATTGACCATGATTGATATTATAAACCCAAGGGAATAATAAACTATATGGATTAATACTAAATACACAAGGGTCTATCAACCTAAGGGAATAATATTAAACCCTAGGAATATGAACCCTTAAATCAATAAACCCAAGGGATTGATATTATAAACCCAAGAGAATAATAAACCCAATGTATATAAACCATAACATAAATATTATAAAAAGTAAAATAAACATCGTTGGCCATGGTTGATTTTCATTGTAAGGCAATATTTGTCACAATGCGACGTTGGACCATCGTTGGCCATGATTGAATTCATAAAACATGGTAGACAATAGTTGACCATGATAGACCACAATTGACCATAGTTGATTCTCATTGTGAGGCAATAATTGTCACAATGCGATGTTGGACCATGGTTGACCATGATTGAATTCATAAAACATGGTAGACAATAGTTGACCATGATAGACCATAGTTGACCATGGTTGACCATAGTTGACCATGATAGACCATAGTTGACCATGGTTGACCATGATTAATATTATAAACCCAATCGAATAATAAACCCAGACGATCAATACTAAAACCCAAGAGACTATAAACCTAAAAGAATAATATTAAACCTTAAGAATATGAACACTTGATATAAATATTGGATATGAGTATCGAGACAATCTTTGTCTCAATGCGACATTTGATTTCCAAAAAAATAATATTTTAATTTGCAAAATTAAATAATATTCACCCATATTATCCCACATCCATGTGGCACTGTACAATGGTAGGTACAGGTTGTTAAATCCACATATGATACGAACAATCACAATCACTCTGTGAGAGTATACCACAGTGCATAAAATCATCGTGGCAATTCATAATAACAAGGCAAGCCTCGAGATAACATTAATTGGCAGTGTCACTTGCTCTTGGAAGTGTCTCAACAAGCCAGCCACCACCTGGCACCTTGGTTTGAGCTCCGAAATGCGAATCGTTGATAGCCATGCCATTTTTCTTCTCAATGTTCATGCATTCTCTGGTTGGACCTGCAGTCGGTATTTGCTAGCTCTCACGAACCTGGCGAATTGCAGTTGCTCTTCATCTGGTGCAGGCCACTCTGATCCCAATAGACTTTTCTTGGTTCCTTTGGGGATCGAACCGGCCTGTTTACATTATAGGGTGGTTTTTCCTATCTCAAAGGCTTTTTTGTTCAATTGTGGTGCAAAGGCTCTCTTGAAAGCCCTCCACTTCTAGCAACACTGACTCTCGTTATAAAGCTTCTAGCAGCAAATTGGGAGCCGCGACGTCTATCAATTGCTCAATTACTACTGCTCGGGCTCTCAGGCGGTCCTCGTGGGCATAACAATGGCTAAAGTTCGTTTCAAGTCTGCTATGCGTGGTGGCGACATGGGCAGGGGCTTGGTTGGCATTGGTTGTGCCAATTATGGCTCAAGTCTTCGAAAAAATGCTTCTTGGTTGGTCTATGGTGGACTCTCCACTCTGTCGGTCATGCTGTCACAACTTGGAAAGAGGAAGAACGGGCCAAGTTAGTGGTCTTTTGTATATCTGGCATTACACTGACATCAAGTATTTAGTGGACTTTTGTATAATTGGCCAAGTTAGTCTCAACTCCATGTTCATAGCGCTTTCCTTTCCATAGCCCACGGGAATGACTCTACGGGATGAATTTAGTCAATTTTGCTCAGAAATGATAGGCCTACAGTCAGTTTCATAGTTTTTCAGGTTTTTTTTGCTCTATCAGATGCAGTGATCAAATGAAGACAATATATTACCAATATTTTGAGTTCTGAATTTTTACAACTAGTCTAGTTTCTTTTTGGCAAACAGATAGCACAAACCCACTTCTTCCATGAACTCTTGGACAAAAAATATAATATTGAGGAGTATTAAAATATATATTAATAATAAAAACATACTATATGATTTATCAATAAAATATTTAATATTTATATTAAGTAAAATATTTTGAAGGAAAATTATATACATTTTCTCTTTCTATATATAATAACACTAATAATTCACGCTTAAAATATTTAAAACATATCTCACTATTTTATATAACACTATAATTCAGCTTAGATATTTGAAAATTAATTCCTATTTTATATTATTGTTTAGTTAGTTTTCTCTAAAATCTAAATTTTTTTTACTAAAATTACAAATTTAAGTAGTATAGTTTAAACCATCTAAATATCTAAAGAAATAAAAATATTATATTTATTTATACATCAAAAATATGATATATAGACAATAAATTTATTAAATAATATAACCAATATCAATCTGTCTTAACTATATTTCTATTAAATACTAAAAAAATTAAATACTTACACCTCAAATTTACACACTCTTCATTGACAGAATGGCCTTGAACGCTTCCTTTCCTAGAGGCCGATGCTAATACCATTTCTGCTATGACGTCAAACCATACTTCCTTTCCATCATATCCCTCGAACGCTCTGATGGTCTCCAGAAGGTCGAACACGAACTTTGATGTTCCATACTCAAAGCACTCAAAGGTTCCATTGTAATCTTTTTTTTTTTTTTAACATCATCAGTTGCTATATTATATTTCAAAAAAAGTGGAGAACGTTGTTCCCCTGAGATACATAGTGAGTTTCCATGAGATGTGAGGAGAATGGGAGTTACAGTTACAAAATCCTCCTTGCTCCTGCCTTCTAGGCTTTGAGGTAAAAGTTAAACAGAAATAAAGCCTTACAAACTGAAACATTAGGAAACAACATTTACGAAACATCTTCTATCTATGCTTATATGACTGATTTGCCTCGCTGTCGACTATTCAGGCTTACCCGCTTTGTAGCCTTGCTTGATACTTGAAGAGATTGTTGGCAAGGCATTTTCTTTTCCATCATGTATTTCAGTATCTCTATGGATACCTCGGCATGAGCACATCTGTTGGAGAGTTGTCTGAATTGTTCCTGTAATGATGAAATCCTGTGTAGGAACAGATTTATGTCAGCTTCATATTTTTATTTTATAAGCCTGCTTTGGTTTTCTATCTTTGCCTCCATGATCGCCTGCTGGCTATCCATCTTGCTATCCAAAATCCTTTGTTGAGCTCATAACTGTTCTAGCTCTGCTTGGAGGTCAACACAATGAAGGCAATATTCACTTCTCGCCATAGGTGGGCGTTGTACTTGAGAGAAAAGGACAGGCTTGAAGTGTTGTTTTTGATAGAGCGGGCAGGGGTTGTTGCTAAAAATCAGGTTCACTATAAGCTCCAGAGACTTTAGAGAACAATGGAAGACTTGATAAAGAAAAGCATACCAAGAAAAGGGCTTGTAATGCTACTCTTGAAAGCATGCACAGGAGATGCTGTTGGGAGACAGGGTCACTATCTGATCCAGTTCCAGAAAGAGGTGAGTAGCCTGAGATAAAGGAAGGAGGGGCCGCAAAGAGATCAAAAGCAAGTAAGTGGACCAAGAAAGCAGAGATGCGAAGAAGGGAACTGAAGGGATGTTGAAAGGGATAAGTGTAGGGGCATATATAGAAATCAAAAGGGAGATCATAGAGAATGAGGGGAGAAAGAAGAAGGGACAGAGAGAATCGAGGGGACGATTCAGAGGAGCAGGGGAGGGATGGCCGTAAGGAAGAAGGATGATCGATCTACTGATGAGAGGTGAGAAAATAATAATTTCCAGAGGATGCCAGATCCCTATGTGGATCTTAATCACAACGAAGATAAGGTTGATCTTTGACCAAACCATTATATCAAGTATGCTGAGGATCTGATTGGTGACAAAGAGAGTCATCATCATGGTAAATATTGAAAATATTCCACGTCATTGCAGACAAGGCAACCCAATGGCCTGGCACAAGCTTTGTTGGCTTGATTGTCAGCATTTTTGTTGAGATTATGCAGAATATGGTAACAACGCAACTCTTTTATGGAGTGTCCTAAAATTTGACATCGTCTGATAATCTGTTGAAGAAGAGCATTGGATAGATCGCTATTTTGAACCATTGCACTGATGACAATTGCCGAGTCTCCCAATATCATGACTGTGTTTATACCAAGCTTTCTAATTTGTATAAGACCTTGGTAAAGGGCCAAGGCTTCTTCTCTGTTATTGGAAGTGTAGCCAAGACCCCACTCATAAGATAGAATATTATCCCCATTGGCATTAAAAGCAACTCCTCCCGCCCATGCTACCCCGGGATTCGACTTTGAGGCCCCATCGAAGAAAAGATAATGCATGTTGTTGTTTTTGATCCAAACTGCGAACTCTTCTTCCTTTAGCCTAATCTTCCAGTTCCCATCGTAATCTTAATATCAAAGAAAATATATATATATATATAAATATATATAATATATAATTATATATATTATATAAATATATATATATACATTTTTATATATAGAAATATTTTTTTTTATATTTTTTTAATATGATATGAATAGTAAGTATATATAAAAAGACATAGATACTTGCTTAAAAAATAATTATAAAAATTTTAATTTTATATCTTTATTATGGGTCTAATGATTGAGAACATGTGTTTCTTCTTAAAAAGTTATAGGTTCAAATCTAAAGTGGGGTAGAGTAGGTACACCTCCATGAACCTTACCATACAAATTGCTTTTAAATATAATGGTTACTAAATATATCTATTAATTAGTGGAGAAAAGGAGGAATAGAGGGGGTGGGACGGAAGGAGTCTGGGGGCTTAGCCAAGGAGATAGTGAGGGATAAAGGGACTTATCCAAGGAGAGAGAGGGGGATATAGGAGGGATAATAAGGATAGAGAGAAAAGGATGAAGAGGATAGGAGGAAGGAAGAGAGAGGGGGAAGGAGGGGGAGATAGAGAGAGAGAAGAAAGATAGAGGAAGATGAAAAAGGGAGCGCATATGTATTATATAATGTGTGTGCATTATATAACATGAGTGCATTCTAAAACGCATGAACATTCATTAGCACATTACTTACACACATGATTTTTGTTTTAATTATATTATGGATGAGAGGGCTACTTTGGTATTCAGATCAGATTGAGAATCCTCTTGGTTTGATATGCATAGACAAAAAGTTCATTTATTTTTACAATTTCTTAATTTTCACCATAATTGTATATATGCTCTATGCATTCATTACTTATGAAACTTAACACATTTAGAGAGATCTAGTTGCATATTCTAAATATATATTTATTGCAAAAATTAATTTTTAAATATTTTTTTTTCATTTAATCTTTTTTGTATATTGGGATTGAGTTAATATTCCTAATTCAATTTCAACTGGGGCTTCATAACTAGGTCATGGAGTCAATTTCATATGGTCGCTGACAAGTTTACTATTGGCACTTTACAAGGTTCAGTTTTTGGTGACCCTTTTGGTGACCCATGCTTTTGCTCATGGTATGATGATTAATACATTGTAGGATTCCCTTGTTCAAAGGAATACCAGATCTATTACTAAGGACAAGTTTTTCTCCAAGAGTTTCTTAGACAATTTATGATGTCCACATGTAGCATTTATGTGTTTCTATTTCCTTTTATTTATTTCTCTTTTTATAATAGTGATACGAAATCTTGCATGGCATAGTGCTTGTAGAGTGTCTCAATACTTCCTAAGGTGAAATAGAGGTCCAACAAAGTGAGATGAAATTACAAGAGGAATATCTAGAGAGGAAAGAACTAGGTGTGGTGAAGCTAGGGAATGGCCAAAAGTGTCAAAGGAAAAAAGAAAAAACAAATATTCTCCATAAGGAAATTTGCAAACTATGTGCAAATAGGTATACAATCATAAGACTTGGTTATGCATGCATACCTTTATCCATAAATTCTAAACTTGCTAAGAGGGAGGAGTGCATTCACATTATTTGGATTGGATTGAAAGAATTTCCCAATCAAGTTTAAATAACTATCGTTGGATAGATTTAACTCGATGAAAGAGTCATTATTTTTGGGCACTTGGTATTGGTGACGAGTTGTATTAATCTTGTGGTATTACTTGTGTATAAAACATTTAAAGCATTTGGGGACTCTCCATTATAACGAATCAGAGTGGACTAAGTGGAAGGTGTCCAACGTGTTACTTAGGTTTTCTAGGTTTAAACTAAAATATAATCTACCTATTATTAAGATTTTTTCCCCTTGTTGGACTTTTCCATAATATATCATGTCTACATGCTTTATTTGTGTGACCCTATCATTATTTTTTTCTCACATCATTTTAATTATTAAAAAACATATCCCATTATATTGTGGCTAGGTGGGAAGAGGTATTAGGTAAAACATAGTGTTTAAATTCAAATTGAAATAAAAGTTATCTGAAAAATATAAATAAGATGGGTTGAATAAAATATAAAAAAAAAAAAATGTATTTTTAGAAAAAATAAAAGGAAATCAAAAAGAAAGAAAATAAAATACTAAAAAAACATAGGGTGGGCTAAATAAAGATACTAAGTAAAAAGATAATACTTCTTTTAAAAAATATATATATTTTCATGAAAAAAACATCTTTTGCATGAAAATAATGGTGTTGTAGTGACATTATTATTCTAAAAAATTTATCCCATGATATTATGATTAGTTGGGAAGAGATATTAGGTAAAACATAATGTCTAAATTCAAATTCAAATCAAAAGTTATGAGAAAAATATAAATAAGATAAGATGAATAAAATATATAAAACAAATTGTATTTAAAACAAAAAAACAAAAAAAAAAGAAAATAATATATAAAACATGATAAAAATGGGAATAGAGATGGGCTAAATAAAGATAGTAAGTAAAAGGATAATATTTTTTTTAGAAAAAATATCTTTTGCATTAAAATAATGGTGGTGTAGTGACATTATTATCCCAAAAAACAGATTCTATGATATTATGGATAGTTGGGAAGAGATATTAGGTAAAATAAATTTAAATTCAAATAAAAGTTATGAGAAAAATATAAATAAGATGGGATGAATAAAAATGTATAAAACAAATTGTATTTTCAGAAAAAAGAAAACTATATATATATATATAATAATATATAAGAGCGCAGATAAAAGATAAAAATACAAAAGCTAAACAAAATACTAAGTAAAGATACTATTTTTATCAAAATATCTTTTGTATGAAAATAATGGTGGTAGTAATATTATTATCTTAAAAATGAGTATAATATAATTTGTCATTAATAAAAATATACCAATGAAAATGAACCAATGAAAATGAAGTAAATAAAAATATTAAAAAATATATAAATATCGTACTTCACATTTCAAATAAAAATATATAAAGTAAATTCTATCAAAAATAAACCAATAATGATAAGGCAAAGACAAAAATACAACCAAAGAAGAAAGAAATGATATGAAAAAAACAAAAGGAAAAAGTATAGCATTAGATTAGGAAAAACCAAAGGTCCCTAATGCATCAATTAGTACATCCTCTCGTATTTATTATTAGTACAATTAGTACATCCTCTCGTATTTATTATTATTGTTCAGTTAATATCAATTGGGAAGTTTAACTGCCTGGCATTTGAATAAATGAGAAGCAGAGCATTAGAGACGACGGAGTGTGGAAGCTTCGAGTGCTTTGAGGATGGAACGGCAAAGTTCGTGTTCGGTCCTCTGGAGAGCATCAGAGAGTTCGAGGGATATGATGGAAGGGAAGTGTGGTTTCACGGCATAGTGGGATCGGCATCTGGGCAAAAACGTTCAGGGCCATTCTTGATGAAGAGTGTGTAAATTTGAAGTGGGAAGCAGGGGATGTGTTGTTGGTGGATAATGTTGCTGCTCAGCATGGGAAAAGGGCTTCAAAGCCACCTCGTCGAATCCTGGTTTCTATGTGCAAGTAGGGGAATCTCGTGTGCTGCTTTTGAAATTATTAGGGTGGTGCTTTTGAAACTGCATAACTCACTCAATCACTTATATTGTTTTTAATTTTGTGAACATGAGACGAACTTATTGGGAATCTTTTTGTTATGACTAGTACACTTCCAAATATTTCTGTATTATTTACTTAATAATTTAAGGAAAGGTATTAATTTAGAGGGGATATTTTTTATAAATGAGGAGATATAATTATTGATTTAAGGATCAAATTTATTGTTTTTTTTTTTTTAAATTTAAAATAAGTTTAAAATCTCGTTCCGATCTATTTTGCTTTTTGAAGTAGAGGCATCAGCGAAGCTCTTTTTAGCTCTCATAAATTTTTCCACATGCTTCTAGTTTCTATTTTGTCAATTTTGGTTATTTTTTTGATTGCCTTTCTATAGAGGAGAGCACCCTTCCTCAAGTGTGTGAATGGTCTTTTCTATTTTAGATTGTGTTGTGCATCAAGAAAAAGATGTAGACCCTTTGGCTCAAATAGAGTCGTTCATAAATGATTTATTTTAATTATTGATTTATAAAATAGTAAAAAAATCAAATTTATTGATACTTAGTTGTATTTTAGAATACAAAATTTAAAGTTTATACCAATATATTAATTCTGACGATCACATAGAAAGGGTTCTGGATATAATGCAGACCATATGAAATAAGAGACAATGTATAGAACACGAGCTCCTGGAACACAACACAATTCTCTTGAAAGGGTTCCCTAGAAAGGGTTTTGGATATAATGTAGATCATATGAAACAAAAGACAATGTATAGAACACGAGCTCCTCGAACACAACACACTTCTCTTCAAAGGGTTCCCTCTCTGATCGATCATTGGTTTTAGCTCATTTGTGAAGGTTTTTAGATGGAAAGAACAACCATATGTGGGATTCCCTTTGAGAAGTAATGTGGAGGACAATGCCTACACCGCGAGTGAGGGTCCCTTGTATAAGAAACTATAGTCCAACCATGAAATGTCTTTAGTAAGATGGTCTATGTCAATTTCTTAAAGATATGGGCAACCGGTCACTTTGTACATTTATCCAATGGATATTCCAAGAGACAGGGAATCCATTAAAATACTCTATTATGTAACTCAAAGCATGGAAAATACCAATTTCATTTTTATACCATTCACGCAATGATCATAACATTCGTAAGGATTAACTAGTAACCTTCTTACTATGATGGTTTTCAACTAATTACCTATCATACCAAACATCATCATTATTCTTTTATCTTGATTTCAAAATATGAAATATACATCAGCCATGAATGATTAAAGTTTAGGAAAATTCCCTTTCTATGTTCGTTACATCACTCTCTATGTGGTCTAATTGGACTCTTCCATGTTCACATTACTTGTCATATCATTTTCTTCTATCGCCTTACCACTATTTATTTTATGAATAGGGTTTGATCGGGGCCTTGCCTTGTACCTCTGCTTGGGTTTCTTCTTTTATCTTGATTTCAAAATATGAAACATACATTAGCTATGAATGATTAAATTTTGTAAAAATTTCATTTCTATTTTTGTTATATCACTCTCTATGTGGTCTAATTGGACTCTTTCATGTTCATATTAGTTGTCCTATCATTTTCTTCTATCCCCTTACCACCATTTATTTTATGCATATGGTTTGACCAAGACCTTCCACTTCTGCTTGGGTTTCTTTCCCAACCCTCCATCCATATATCCTTTTATATCATTTCTCACACCTAACAAACCACAAAGACAAAACCAAGAAATACAAGAAAAAGGAATGAAACAAAGAAAACCACAATAGCGTCCCAAGGAAAAATAAAGAGAAATGTGGCCATGCTCAAGGTCAATAACAAAAGAAGCAAGAGAATTATAAAAATAAAGGCATGCAAAAAAGATTCCTCTACACCTCATCCATCAATTCCCAAAAAACTCAATCCCTTGAGCTCCCATCAATTTTTTCATTTAGGTTGTCAGTTTAAGAGTATGGAGGTTGCATCTCCTTTTATTTCGTGCAACAACTATGGGGTACTTTCCCTTTGCACTCCTATGCATATTAACTATCTTAACACACACTGTGTTAGAATAATTGTCTTAAACATGATCATTTCCTTCTTGTAATCTCATATGCACATACTCCTATCATGCACTTAATCAAACAATCAAGCAATAATTTAAATATGCCTATAGTTAAATATTCATAAAAAATATATTTTAGGACACTTATCTAGATAAACCATTGAATTGTATCAACGTCTAATTATTTCACTCACAACATCCATATCAATAGCCATAAGGTTCAGTTGTGTTGGAAATACTAAGAGGGGTGGTGAATCAATATTTCATAATTTTCAGCAATTTTAAAGTATCAAAACAATTTACTAATAGCATCACATCAAAAGAAACACAAGATATATATAAAATATATATATATATATATATATTACAATGGGAAGCTACAACCTCCAGATTTACCACCCCAAGATTTACCAGCTCCCATTGGAAAGAGACAACAAACTCCTGAAGGAAGCTACAACTTCCTTCTCTAGCACCATCCTCTCACCCTATAGAATAAAATATAAAAGAAAATATTATTGGGCTCCCATACCAAGAACAATGACCCAATTACAACAATATTCAATCACTATAAAATTAAACCAAACTTCATACCTATGATCAATACCATAAATTCCCTTACACTATCCTTCACAACTTTCTTCAAGACTTCAATAAAGGTGGTTTCCTTCTTTAAGACTCCCTCAAACCAATGTTAAAGTATTCTAAAGAATATGTAGACAAGTACCAAAGGCCTGCTACAAAATTTTACTTTGGAATATTCAAGATTTGCTTCATAGTATGTTGACATGCACCTTCACCAAAATTTCCTTAAAGTCCCTTTAATGTATTCATCCTTAAACTCAACCTTAAGAAACATTCCTTTCAAGTATTAATTTGATTTTCCACAAAGAGAATCCTTAAAAGGATTGGACCTGCTACAAGAGGACTAAATGAGTCTGGAATGGAAGATATGATTATGCCTCAATTTCCTTTTGATCAACAAACTTAAAAAATTTTAAGTTAAGAACCTCAAATAAGAACTCAGTGAACTACAAAGATATTTGCCTTAGAAAATTGTAGAAGCCTTAGGGTCTGCACAATTTTGAATTTAGACCTCAAGGTCTGCACAATTTTGAATTAGGGCTTTCGTGTCTACAAAAATCTGAATTAGGGCCTCAGTGTCTACACAGGTCTAAATTAGAACAACAGGGTTTGCATATGTCTGAATTAGGGCCTCATTGTATGTAAAAAGTCCAAATTAGGGCCTCAAGTTCTGTACAAGTTCAAGTTAGGGCCTCAAATGGGTCTACAAAGATCTATCTAAATAACCCACAGGACATGGTCGAGAGTCTTCTTAAGTGGATCCTTAAAAGCAACGAAAATGTGACACAAAGAATTCAAATTAACTTCAAACTTTGTTTCAGAAGATACTCAAAAAATTGGGCCTTCCTTCAGATGTGTCTTTTAAACTCAAAATTGGGACTGCTCCTCACTTCCTTTTTCCTCAAATGATCTACATTCCTTTCCTCAATTCTACATGAGTTGATTGCATTTATATGTTTCTTGGAGGAGGGCCTATATTGGAGCCAGCCTTTTTAAAAATATTGATTTTGTTTAAAGATACATGTCTAATTAGGAGTTGACTTGAGGGAGATAAACTGACCTACTTAGCGGAGGATTTAGGACACTTAAAAATTTATCCTTTTCCTTTCATATGATCTCCATGAAATGAATATTTGTACCCATGGATTTAGGCTTCCTAAATTATAATTTTGACCTTCCTTTTAGGGCAGTAATGAATGATAGGGCCATAATCCTTTGGGGAAAATGTGTTGGTGGTGAACCCATCTTTCAGGCATCATTCTTCAAAAATTAATATCTCTCCAATCAAGAGGACCCATAAAATGTGCAACTAATCAAATGAAAGGGTGAGACACTAAAAACCAAACTAGGATGTCCTTGCAACCAAATTCATATGATTTGTGCATGTAAATCATCAAATGATTATAGTTACATTAACCCTTTGACATCAATGGTAATTTTTGCAACAACTTGTGCCATTCTCTCATAAACACCTTATATTCCATAGCCTTGGTGTTAGAAAATTATATATTACGGAGCAATGGAACACATAAAATAGTGTAGAAATCTAAACACAGAAAACACATAAAACAAGAGAGACACAGATATACGTGTTCACCTAGTTTGGGCTACGTCCACCCGAATAGCCATTCCTTCCTTTCTATTATCTAGCAAAATGAAGAGACATAACCTACAGCAAATCCACTGTAATATCCTTTTTTTTCTCTCACAGTCTCACCTCTCTGTTTTGCGCTCACACACATCTATCACAGCCTCAAATACAATGCCCTCATACAAAGAGAGGGGGTTACCTTCTAGGGAAAAAAAAACCCTAAACTAAACATAAGTTCTACTGTCGGATCATCCGCCTAATGAACGGCCCAGATTGGCTAGAAATTACTATATTTTTACAAGGCAAATTTACATCTCCTTTTACCTTCGGGAGCGCTGCCCCCGAGCCCCCATTGGCCCCCGGACCCCCCAGCCGAGGGGGATCGCCCCCCCCGGACCCCCGCGGGGGTGACAAGTCCCTCCCACACTCCCCCGCGTGGAGGGGTGTACAAACTTCCTGGGGTATACATCCGGCTGAAACAAGGACCTCTGAACAATCATGCTCCACACACAACACTTGGTTCCTCAAGACTACATGCCACAATTTCATTGGATTCCCAACTAGGTTTTCAAGTACTCATGGTTACATATTTATCATTACTTGCTATTAGTATTTTGAATCATGCTATGACAACAGACTAGTCAAAATCTTTATGCATGCACATCCATTAGTGTATGCACCTATAATACCTCCATGCACCTAGCATATCATCATTTAATATCTGTTTGGTGGAGATTCATCTCTAAACTATTTCATCTCTTTCATTTTTATTATGTTTATTCTATCATTCATAAGATTATAGCAACTTCTTCTTATATTAAAGAAAGACATCAAACTAGCAAAATCTACATTACGAGGTTCCCCCTCATAGTTATGCCTACATCACTCATCCATACACTTTTTCACTTCTACTGGGTTTCTCCAGAGAATATGGTCATCATCATGCTTTTATATCTTGGTGCATCAAATCCAATCAATATTTAATTATAGGATCTATAGTTAATAGATATTTTAATCCATCAAATTTTATTAACACTTTTGGCTCTAGAGAAATTTAACTCCTTTTTTCTGTAAACATGTCATACAATACGCTATCTTAGAGAAAACTTGAATTAAGCTACGATAATAGTTTGTAATCCCCATACAGGACCTAATGTCTACTACATCTTTACGGATACACCAATTAAGGATTTCTTTGACGTTTCCAAGGTCTACTGCAATTCCTTCTTTTGAAATTACATGTCCCAAATACTGAATCTAGGTTTGATAAAATTCACACTTACTAAATTTAGTGTAAATATGATTTTTAGTGTGTTTGCAGCACTATTCTTAGGGTTTTTTCGTGCTCTTCTAGTGTGCTAAAATAAACCAAGATATCATCAAGTAAAATTAGTACAAATTTATTCAAATATTGGCTCAAAACACTATTCATCAAACACATAGAAGTGATTGGGAATTTGTGAGTCCAAAATGAGGCAAAACAACTCATAATGGTTTTGTTCTAAAAGTCATTTTATGTAAGCACTTATCTTTAATTTCGAGTTGATTATAACCAAATCTCACATCTTTCTTGGAAAAGATAATGCCTCCCCTTACCTAATCAAATAGATCATCAATTCTAAGTAATGGGTATTTATTTTTTATCATCATCTTATTTAGCTATCATTAGTCAATACATATTATAAAAGTACTATCTTTCTTCCTTACAAATGCTATCAGTGCTCCCCAATATATATATCCCTTATCCAACAATTCCTAAAGTTTCATTTTCAATTTAGTCAAATATGGTACATTCATCCTATAAAGTGCCCTTGACACTAGTGTTGCACCAAGTACTAATTCAATGGTAAAATCAATATCTCTTTTGGATGGTAACATGGGACTTTCATCTAGAAAAACATCTTTAAAATCCGAGAGCACGACAAATTCATCCATGATCTTTGCTTCTTTTTTTTGTGATAAGCATTCCACCTATATTGCAAAGAGTTTACAACCCTTCCTTACACATCCTTTTCATTGCAAGGCTAATATATGTCTAGTCAAGATTGGTTTGCATATACCTATAATAACCAAAGTTCTCCCTCATTCGTAGTATAAGTAATAGTATTGTCTAAGCATTTATTAATTGATTTTTGATTTCCTAACTAGTCCATACCTACTAACGCATCATAATATCCGAGGGGTAAAAAAAGCAAGTTCATTTCTATTTTACATTTGTTCAGCTTAATAGGAAAATCCTTAATATAATTGGAAACCTTCATTTTGGTACGGATTACTAGTAGTACCAACCAATACATTTTATATTTTTTTCCATCATTTATAGTCTCAAGATGCTTTACTTTATTTGTTATTTTCGAGACTGATTTTTCTATGAGTCATGAAATATTGTGATAGTCTATCCCAACCTACCAATTCACTGAAGTTTTTTGAAACAACAATTTTAAACAAGTAATTCTTCTACAACATACAATTACCTATTTTCTCATGTTTAATATCTTTTTGAAAATGTCACTCACCATTCTTTGGATTAAATTCTTATCTTATTCATGTGAGAGTTCTATGAAGAAATATCCATCACACAATCACATGTTCTAAAAATTAAGAAATTTAAACTATAAGAAAATCAATCTTTGTGATTCTTTATTTAAGGAGATGAAAAATATTTCCCTTAGAATTCCTAGAAGTCCTAAATTTTAGAAGAATCTCACTACACACAAAATGTTACAACCTTCAAAATGGTTTTAGATGGAATTAGTTCTTATTACAATCTCTATTATGGTGATTCCTACTAGAATTCTTAAAGGAGAAAAATTTAGACCCTTTACTCTCTTTCATAAATATGACCTTTTCTCTTATTTTTCCAATATTTTGAATTATCTTTTTTTTGGTCAAGTAAGAGTGGAGCCTTCTATTAACTGCAAGAAATATTACATATATTACATGTCTCTACAAGTGTAAAGACCAACAAGGGCTAACCCGATGAATATTAACCCGAAACAAACTGGAAACCTTATGCCTTAGTCTTACATCGAAACCTCCACCCATTATCCAACTCGATGGCCATTCAATAAGACCTCCCATGATCCAACGGTCGTTAAATAAATCACTTCAGAGATATGTGCGACCTTTACTAGCTTTATGGAGCCGACATGGTAAATAAATTGTCAACATATAAAACTTCGTTTTCGTTCTTAGCCTTAACCTCCTCCCATGTTGTAACCTGATGTCCCTTCGATCCGGATCCTGTAAGATCCGACGGTCATGAACACTATCGCCTTAGCTACAAGCACCCTTTTACTCGGTTCATAGACCCGATAAAGATTATGAGCCATGGGTTTATAAATGATCGAGTTTGGTCTGAGACTTAACCTTCGATTACTTTTATAATCTGAAATCCATTCGATTAGGTCTCGGTTGATCTGACAGTCCTCCATAATATCTGATTGGAAACTTGCATGGTCTTTACCCTCTTTTACAGACCCGATGAAGATTGTGAACCTCTGATCTAAAATCTTTGGGTTTGCTTGATTAGTTAACCTTCGGTCACTTTCCCACCCGATATCCATACGATGGTGAAGGCCATCAAGTTTTGTGGTTGGTGACCTACTACGAAGCTTGCTATTTACCAAGTACCCCTTCCCTGTAGAAGGTTGTTTTATACATTTTTTAGGGATCAACGGTTAGGAAAGACTTTCACTTCCACTCACTCCTTCCATTGGTCTTCTTTCTTGTTCATTCCTGATAGTTTGGAAGTTCTCCCTGTCTTTGGCATACTTGTTGTAACTTTGTTTTCATAACACTCCTTCATTCGCGAGACGATCAGCTAGCATATTGGCTTTCCTTCGCACGTGAATGAAGTTAACCATTCTCAGGGTTTGTAGGTGTGTATGAATATGCTGAAAGACCTATAAAAGCCACCAATGTTTTGAAACTTTTCCCAGTGATTTTCCATTACAAATATTCTTGACCACATTAATAATCAATTCATAGTCTACCTCAATGATGGCATTATGTAAATTTGACTCGATCAGTATTTCCAAGCATTTCTCTAAGGCCATGAGCTCCACCATGTTATTAGTGGCAGTCCCCAAATGACTGTGAATGATAACCTTAATGCACCCCTGCTCATCTCTAATGAACCCTCTAAAACCAGCCATTCCTGGGTTACCTTCAGAGGCTCCATCAATATTGAATTTCAAGAAACCATGAGGAGGAGTTTGCCAAATGTTTTTAATACCATTTATCTGTCTCACACCCTTGTTTATGCTCTGGGGAACTAGCGAATTGAGACCCAAATGCATCAATATATGAGCATCCTGGGGTAGAGTAGGGTCCTCATGAGGTCTTCATAAAAGAGCTCCAACAGTGTCTTTGAGTTGTCTTAATATTTGTTGAATAATGTTCTGGGTTGAGCCAGTTTTATTCTTGAAAATCCTACCATTGCATTCTTTCCAGACATCCTAGATTAAGAATCCTTGAACTAGATTCCAAGATTTGTTGATGATTTCATTTCCTGAGAAGTCTTTTCTCCAGTTCTTCAAGGTGTTGGTAATATTGAGTCTGTCGCTATCAGTCTGCCTGAATATTGAGGCCACTGAATCCCACAAGGAAGAGGTAAAAGGGCAGAGGTTGAGTAAGTGCTCCATTGTCTCCTCTTGTGAACCACATAGATGGCATTTGGATGGGCAAACAAAACCCCTTTTCAGAATATTTTTCGAAGTTAGAATTTTCTTTTGTTGAACCAACCACATAAACAATTTTATTTTCATCCAATTTTGGTGCTACCAAAGGTACTTCCATACCTTATCAGGGTTTTGATAATCAAACCCTAGGGTTATTAGTTTACCTTCTTTGAGGTTGAAGTTACCTTATATGTTTCTTCCCCATCTCAGTTGGTCAAACGATGATCATACCAAAATCTTCCTCTGTTCCAAGTCTCGAGCAAGAGAGCTAGTCTGAGCCTTCAAAGGGTTGTCTTCATTGTAGCCCAGATCCTTCCATATTTTCCATTTACCATTGTTCCTTGTTTGATCCCATAAGTCACTTACCATGCATAAACCTTTGTTTTTAGTGTCATTATTGAGAGAATTTAGTGTTGTCCTAAACAAATTTGTTTCTTGCTACCAGTTGTCCTCCCAAAATCTTGTCAAGTTCCCAGCTTGGATTTCCTAGAAGCTGTGCTGGTAGACAATGGCTCTATTTTCCCAAGCCATATTCCAAATGTGGGAGCCCTTGGTAAGCCCAGACATTCGAATATGATCCCTCTCCTGCCAATTATTTGCGTATTTCTGTTTCCAAAGCTTGGCCCAAAGGGTTTTCGATTCCTTAAGTCACCTCCAGCAAAGTTTAGCACCTGAAACACTGCTGAGGATTTTAGGTTCATGAAGCCCCGAACCACCATGGGCCTTAGGATTTCAGATCTTGTCCCAAGCTACCAAAGACCATTTCTTTTTCTCTTCCCCTTTCCCCCAAAGAAAATCTCTTTGAATGTTCCTGATATGTTGCATAACTCCTTTAGGAATATGAAGAGCTGACATTATAAAATTGGGTATGGCCTACAGGACAACCTTCGTAAGCACAAGGCACCATGTCAAATTCAAAGATATGCATGTCCATTTCCTGATCCTATCCTGAAGTTTGTTAATTACCAGCTCCCACACTCCCTTACTTAGAGGTTTTTCCGTAAGAGGGATTCTGAGGTACTTAGAAGGTAACTGATCCCTTTGAAACCCTATAATTCTGGTGAGGTTTCTCTGAATATCAATGTCAATGTTTTTTCTTAAAAGCCTCTTAAAGGGGTATGTAGACCAAAAAAGAGTAAGGAAACTATGGCAATGTATACTGGAGGAGAAAATAGAATACCACTCTTTATGTTGATTGTCAAAGTTTCAGGTTAAGTCATTTGGAAATCTTGAAGATGTTGAAGGTAATCTGGAAAGAAAAAACAAGTTGTTGTCACTCTGGTTTGTTGGTTATTCTCAAAAGCCTCTTAATGAAAATTTTAGACCAAACAAAAAGTGGTATTTGAAGATATCTCTATGACATCCTTGTTATTTGAATTGATACATTTGTATGAAAATTCAATAAAGAGAAAGCAATCATAGGAAATCATTAGGAGTATTCATGGGAGAATATGTACATGGTATAAAAAATATTGTATCAGGTGAAGAAAAAACACATTGACGGGTTGCAAGACAATGTTGAAACTGCTAATCATTCCTTCAATTGACATATTGCAACTCAAATCAATAGGATAGTGAAAGAGGAGTTCACTTTAATTTTTAACACCATGTTATTTATCTCACTCAAATTGTAACATATCACATATGTCTTCATCCATGCTCTTTCTCCACATTCTATCGCCTTAAGATGTTTCATTTGCAACATCTCGTGCAATTGTTAGTTTATCCACTTTCACATCTCAATTTATCATATCTTGTTAATGAAACCCTATAGGGCTTGATTTGTTTATTGAATTCTATTAATTTAACATTCACCATTGTTAGCACGTTTAATATGGTAATTGAAAGATTTTACTTGTAAAATATTTTTTTGTTATTAATATATTTTTGTTTTAAAGATTACATGTAAATTGAAGATAGAATGAAATAGACATCATGAAATATCAATAATATTGTTTTTTACCAACTCCATGCTAAGCAGGGAAAAAAAATTATATTTTTTCTGTAGTAAAATTAAATTTTTTAAGTTTACTTTTTTTTACTATTACTGTATTTCTCTACGTAAAATTTATCTAAAATCTATATAACTCAGTGATTAAAAAATACACTCTAGATGCCTAGTGAAATTTGAGGCTTCGCTTGTGTTTAATTGATTACGGGAAAAAAAAATGTGTTTAATTGATTACTCGATCATAGTTGTGGTCTTTCAATAATTCCCGCTGCTACCCGATATTTACAGTGAGACAATACTAGAAAGGGAGGCAAGGAGAAGCAGATACTGGGAACACGGGTCATTGAGGGTTGTTCAGTTTGACATAATTCGTAACTCAACGATAGCCTTATGTTATTAAATTTTTCATTATGGGTAATTTGTTTTCACTTTTATGTTAAAAAGTATATATTTTTTTTTAAAGGTATATTAAAAACAAAATTCTTTTATTAAACCTAGGTATAAAAAGGATATAAAAATATATTTTTTCCATGTTAAATTTTATTTTTTCTTTCCTGAGATAATGATAATCTCTAAAATCTTAATGTTTACTAGAATTTTAAATTGAAAAAAATATAAATAAGAATGAATAAGAAAAATAAATAAAAATAATTACACTTAAAGAAAAAAAAAACAACAAAGAAACAAGAAAATATAAAAAAAACTAAAAATATGAGAAATAAGGATGGGATAAATAAAGATATTAAGTAAAGATATACTAATTTATCCAAAATGCCTTGCTGAAAATAATGGTGTTATATCTACATGCTATTAGGGTAAAGTGGTAAAAAAAATATTAGGTAAAATATAATGTTGGACTCCAAATTGTAAATAAAAATTATAAAAAAAAAATAAATTAAAATAAGAAAATAAGAAATAATAAAAAAAATTAAAATTAAAATAAGTAAATAGAAATATAAGTAAAATATATATAGTATATTTACGAAAAATAAAAGAAAAAAATATAAAAAAAAAAAGAAAAAAATATAGCACTACTTCACTGCAAAAAATGTATATCTAAATGAGCATGCAATGTTTTCATATTGTAGATAATATCCATGTTGTACAAAGCTTGATCATTGTGTTTAATTAATTATTAGGTAAAATAATTCCCTCTGGTTTTGTATTTCATTCCTGCATATTTTCTCAAAGTGAATCACCAACAACCATGCACGGTTTTCTGGAAGCCGAATAGTAGAGTAGAAAATAATTGTAGGAATATCTCGAGAAAATAGATTATTTTCCAAGGTTAGACTCCTTGCAAAACAATACATTAATTTTGACCATCACATAGACAGGGTTGTGGATACAATGCGCATCATATGAAACAAGAGACAATGGATAGAACAAGAGCTCCTAGAACACAACACACTTCTCTTCAAAGGGTTCTCTTATTGATTTCAACTCATTTGTGGAGGTTTTTAGATGGGAAGAATGACCATATGTGGGATTCTCTTTGAGAAGTAATGTGGAAGACAATGTCTACACTGCCAGTGAGGGTGCCAATGAGGTCCATTGCACAAGCCACCATGGTCTAACCATGAAATGTCTTTAATAAGATGGTCTATGTTAGTTTTTTTTTTAAGAGATATGGGCAACTAGTCACTTTGTACATTTATCCAATGGATATTCCAAGTGACATAGAATCCATTAAAATACTCCACTATGTAACTCAAAGCATGGAAAATACCAATTTCATTTTTATACCATTCACACAATGATTATAACATTCTTAAGGATTAACTAGTTACCTTGCTACTATGATGGTTTTCAACTAATTATCTATCACACCAGACATCATCCGTATTCTTTTATCTTGATTCCAAAATCAGCCATGACTATTTAAATTTTAGGAAAATTTCCTTTCTATGTTTTTTATATCACTCGCTATGTGGTCTAACTTTTCATCTAATTATCTGTCACACCAGACATCAACAATATTCTTTTATCTTGATTTCAAAATATGAAATATACATCAACCATGAATGATTAAATTTTATGAAAACTTCCTTTCTATGTTTGGTATATCACTCTCTATGTGGTCTAACTGGACTCTTCCATGTTCATATTAGTTGTCCTATCATTTTCTTCTATCCCCTTGCCACCATTTATTTTATGCATAAGGTTTGACTAGGGCCTTGAACTTTTGCTTGGACTCTTCCATGTTCATATTAGTTGTCCTATCATTTTCTTATATCCCCATACCACCATTTATTTATGCATAGAGTTTGATGAGGGCCTTGCACTTCTTCTTGGGTTTATTTCCTAGCCCTCCATCCATAGATCCTTTTATATCATTTCTCACACCTAACAAACCACAAAGACAAAACCAAAAAATACAAGAAAAAATAATGAAACAAAGAAAACCACAATAGCATCCCAAGGAGAAATAAAGAGGAACATGGCCATGCTCAAGGTCAATAACAAAAGCAACAAGAGAATTATAACAATAAAGACATGAAAAAAATTCCCCTACACCTCATCCATCAATTCCCAAAAAACTCAATCCCTCCCATCAATTTTTGCATTGTAGGTTGTTAGTTTAAGTGTATAGAGGTTGCATGTGCTTTTATTTCATGCAAAAATAACAATTGTGGGGTATTTTCCCTTTGCACTCTTATGCATATTAGCTATCTCAACACACAAAGTGTTAGTATAATTGTTTTAAACATGATCATTTCCTTCTTGTAATCTCATAAGCACATACTTCTATCATGCACTTAATCAAACATTCAAACAATACTTTAAATGTGCCTATAGTTAAATATTCATAGAAAAAAATATTTTTAGAACACTTATCTAGATAAACCATCAAATTGTATCAATGTCTAATTAATTCACTCACAACATGCATATCAATATCCATAAGGTTCACTTATGTTGGAAGTACCAAGAGGGGTGTTGAATCAATATTTCATAATTTTCAAAAATTTAAGTATCAAAACAATTTACTAATAGAATCACATCAAAAGAACACAAGATATTATAAACAATATAATTATATTACAAGGGAAGTTACAACTTCCATATTTACCAACTACAATAAGAAGGGATACAACCCCAAGATTTACTAGCTCCCATTTGAAGGAGACAACAAACTCCTGAAGGAAGCTACAACTTCCTTCCCTAACACCACCCTACCATCCTATAGAATAAAAGATAAAATAAAATCTTATTGAGCTCCCATACCAAGGAAAATGACCCAATTACAACAATATTTAATCACTGTAAAAGTAAGCCAAATTTCATATCCATGATCAATACCATAAATTACCTTACACTATCCTTCACAACTTGCTTCAAGACTTAAAAAAAGGTGGCTTCCTTCTTTAAGACTCCTTCAAACCAATGTCAAAGCAATCTCAAGAATATGTAGACAAGTACCAAAGGTTTTCTACAGAAGTTTACTTTTGAATATTCAAGATTTTCTCCATAGTATGTTGGCATACACCTTCTCCAAATTTTCCTTAAAGTCCTTATAATGTATTCATCCTTAAACTCGGCCTTAAGAAACATTTCTTTCAAGTATTAATTTGATTTTCCACAAAGAGAATCCTTAAAAGGATTGGACCTACTACAAGAGGACTACATCAATCTACAATAGAAGATATGATTATGCCTCAATTTCCTTCTCATCTACAAACTTAAAAAAATTAAACTTTATAGCCTCAAATAAGAACTAAGTCAACCACAAATATCTTTGCCTTAGCAAATTTCAGAAGCTTTAGGGTCTGCACAATTTTGAATTAGGACCTTAGGGTCTACACAAGTTTGAATTAGGGCTTTAGAGTCTACAGAAGTCTAAATTAGGGCCTCAGTGTCTACATAGGTCTAAATTAGAACAACAGGGTTTACATGTGTCTAAATTAGGGCATTGAGGTATGTACAAGTCCAAATTAGGGTCTTAGTTTCTGCATAGATTCAAGTTAGGGCCTCAAGTGGGTCTGCACAGACTTGTCTAGATAACCCATAGGACATGGTCTAGATTCTTCTTAAGCGGATCCTTAATAGAAATGAAAATGTGACATAAATAACTCAAATTAACTTCAAACTTTGTTTTAGAAGATACTCAGAAAATCAGGCCTTCCTTCAAATGTGTATTTTAAACTCAAACTTCGGACTGCTCCTCAATTCCTTTTTCCTCAAATGATCTACATTCCTTTCCTCGATTCCCCACGATTTGAGTGCATTTATATGTTTCTTGGAGGGGGGCCCATATTGGAGTTGACCTTTGTAAAAATATTGATTTTGTTTGAAGATACATGTATAATTAGGAGTTGAATAGAGGGAGATAAATTGACCTACTTAGAGGAGGAATTAGGAAACTTAAAAATTTATCTTTTTCTTTTCATATGATTTGCTTTAAAGGAATATTTGTACACATGGATTCAAGCTTCCTAAATTATAATTTTGACCTTCCTTTTAGGTCGGAAATGAATGATAGGGCCATAATCCTTTAGGGAAAATGTGTTGGTGGTAAACCCATCTTTTGGGCATCATTCTTAAAAAATTAATATCTCTCCAATCAGTAGGACCCATAAAATGTGCCACTAATCAAATAAAAGGATGAGACACCAGCTAACAAACTAGGATGTCCTTGCAACCAAATTCACATTATTTGTGCATGTAAATCACCAAATGGTTATAGGCACATTAACCCTTTGACATCAATGGAAATTTTTGCAACAACTTGTGCCATTCTCTCATAAACACCTTATATTCCATAGCCTTGGCTCCTCGAGACTATATGCCACAATTTCATTGGTTTCCCAACTGGGTTTTCAACTACTCATGGTTAAATATTTATCATTACTTGCTATTAGTATTTTGAATCATGTTATGAGAATAGACTACTTAGATTATTTACGCATGCACAACCATTAGTGTATGCACATAGAATACCTTCATGCACCTAGCATATCATTATTTAATATCTATTTGGTGGAGATTCATCTCTAAACTATCTCATCTATTTCTTTTTTATTATGTTTATTCTATCATTCATAAGCTTATAACAACTTCTCCAGAGATTAAATAAAGATATCAAACTAGCAAGAGCTACATTAAGACCCCCCCCCCCCCCCACCAATAGTTATGCCTACATCACTCATCCATACGCTTTTTCACTTGTACTGGGTTTCTCCAGAGAATATGGTCATCATCGTGCATGTTTATCTTGTTGAATCAAATCCAATCAATATTTAATTATAGGAGCTATAGTTAATAGATATTTTAATCCATCAAATTTTCTTCACACTTTTGGGTCTAGACAAATTTAACTCCTTTTTTCTGTAAACATGTTATAGGACACACTATCTTAGAGAAACCTTCAATAAACCTACTATAATATTTTGTAATCCTCATAATGGCCTAATGTCTACTACACCTTTAGGGATACACCAATTAAGGATTTATTTGACATTTCCAAGGTCTACTACAATTACATCTTTTGAAGTTACATGTCCCAAATACTGAATCTGGTTGTGATAAAATTCACACTAACAAAATTTAGCATAAATATGATGTTTAGTGTATTTGTAGCACTATTATTAGGTGGTTTTCATGCTCTTCTAGTGTGCTAAAATACACCAAGATATCATCAAGTAAAATTAATAGAAATTTATTCGAATATGGCTCAAAAAACTATTCATCAAACACATAGAAATGGTTGGGAATTTGTGAATCCAAAATGAGGCAAAACAACTCATAATGGCCATATCTAGTTCTAAAACTCATTTTATGTAAGTAATTATCTTTCATTTTGAGTTGATTATTACCAAATCTCAAATCTTTCTTGGAAAATATAATGGTTCCCCTTACCTAATCAATAGATCATCAATTCTAGGTAATGGGTATTTATTTTTTATCATCATCTTATTTAGCTACCAATAGTCAATATGTTGGAAATAATACTGAGAGAGGGGGGTGGGGGGAGAATCAGTATTATCAAATCACTAATCTTTTCATTTCCATTATCATATTCATATTTACTACTTCAATTAAGGGAACCCTCGTGTACATGCATCTATGTCTAATGCAACTAGTGTATATCTACTAAACTTATGATTCAATTAATCCATTATATGTTGAGCTTTAATCAGTGCATCAGAACTTCATTAACAGTAAATAGGTGTAGTAAAACAGAACAGATCATCACACTTAAGAAGCACACATGAACACCAAGATATAAGGTGGAAACCCAATGTGGGTGAAAACCACCTGAAGTAATTCATCTCTATCTTCTTCTAATAAGAAACTTATTTTTACAATATTTATCTACTGGCGCAATCTTATACCAGTATGCAGGCTTCTACCTATATATGGCTACAACCTTCTCTCATTCTCTAGTTTCTACTAGAAGGGAGCTACAACCCCCTTAACTCTTGTACCAGCTGATCCATTTACTGGTACGTAGGCACCGACCTATTGAAGGCTCCAACCTTCACTCGTTTTCCAGCTGCTTCTAGAAGGGAGCTCCAATCCCCTGGATTTTGTACTGGCTAATATGTTTACCAGTACGTAGGTGTCAACCTAAAGAAAAATGTGATCTTCTCTCTTCCTCCAAGGACCACGTTTCATAAATTTTCAGACTAGATACTCCTGAAGCACAACACCATAATTTGAAGGCCACGTTTCATCCAATTTTCATACTGGACCCATCAACAACATTGAAGCACAAAATCAATCACCACTGCAATACAACCATCAACTACACCTGCATCATTGATCTTTGAATCACCCAATACTGAAACACTGAAACCCTATCAACAACACTGTCACCAAAACACAGAACAGACAACAGAACTTTGCAATAACAACCAAATCCAACTGTAACTTTAAAATATTATACTTCATACTGTATATGCTACTCTGATGAACCCAACTTGCATGTATACGTGCTTTTACCAAAGCGAACCTGTGTACATATCTACAAATTCTAACTTATAACTTTGCAGTTATTCCATACATCAATTATACCCAGAATATAACATTTACAGAATAAACATGAGTCAATAATTCAAATCTAGTCTATCCATCATTAAACCATATAATGATAAAACATTCCAAGCCTTAATATCTTGATCCATCGTTCATCATCATCCACATGGGTGCATCCTCGGTTCAAATCAAGCAAAGCATCACAAACCCATAACCTGCATACTAGATCTCACACTTCATCAGATATTCATCCTTGCACTTTTTCCCTCTTCTTGGCCTAATAATCTTCTCCTTATATAGATTTAGGCCCCTCTCAATACTATGGTCCAAAACCACGTAGAACCAATACCTTGGACCCAATACCTGGGGTCAATACCTCAGACCAAATACTGAAATACCATAGACCAAATACAACGGAACAAAACTTAGTTCTTCAACATGTAAGTGCCTTTTCTTGCGTGAAAGTGCATGTATACGCATACACGCATTTTGTTTTGCTAACCCGTGTGTATACGCACTTTCATCAAGGTTAACATGTGTATACCTCTCTCTGATCATTAATTCTTTGCTCTTGATCTGTTGCACTATGATCAATCATCTGAGTGAGTTGCCATCAAGGAAAACACCTGTATCATACCTCTGAGTGATTTTCCATCAAGGACAACACCTATATCATAATGCAAACAATCTCCCCATTTGGACTTGATGGAAACAACCACACCAAGTCACTCTCCCCCTTTGACCTCAAGGGCAAAGCATGGACCAAGTTGTTCTCTTCCTTGGCATACCTTCTGTTGTCCATACTCCCCCTGAGTACTTGTTGAAATCTCGGATTGAGCTCCCCCTTTGTACATGCCAAGATGTACCAATCCGTCCATGCTCCCATTGAGCACATGCGAGGTCTACAAAAGCATAACACGATTTTATACATACATCAATCTCCCAACCAAATTGGAATACACCATTTTTTACTCATCCACCCAACCAAGTGGGAATATACCAAAAGTTTATACATGACTCAAAAATAAGAAAAATTACATCATCCATCTCATGCATAGTGGGGTTACAAATAAAAAACCAGTAATCTAGTCAAGACCATGATCAACAACTATCATACACCATGTATGATCTACATCATAAATCTATCATCAGCATCCGGACCTATAACCTGCAATACCATTCTTTTAACCAATCAACAATAAGTAGCAAGATGCATCATTTAGCTACATAAGCATCATCACCAAAGAATTCTCATCAAAATTCCAACAATGCAATATTTGAAGTATATGCTCCCCCTGAACCTGTGCCCTGCCATCGTCAAAGATTGACTGAACCATATCATACTTTTGTATTGTTGCTTTCCTTCAAAACATCATATATGTGATTGTGCAACATCTAACTTGCATATATACGTGACTTGTCTTCATGAAACCTGCGTATGAGATTTAGAACACTAATATTCCACACTCTCAGCTTCCTCTGAGTTTGTCATGTCTATGTACTCTGCTATGCCACATCTTTCTGGCTATACTTCCTTTTTCTTCCATATATTGAACTGTGATGATGTTTTCTCCTTTTGGTTTGTTGTCCAAAGTCTTCTCTTGCATTCCTTTGCTATATGTCCAAGCTTGTTACATGCATAACATCTTACATGTTTCATATTCCTCCTAAAACAATCAATGGTTTTATGACCAAACATATTGCAAGTGAAACAATATCCCTTAAAGTACCTAGAATGTGATGATCTTTCTATGTGATGGTCTTGAACCATTGTACTTCTGCATCTAGCTGCAACATGTCCAAGATTATGACATACATACCATTCAACATTATTCATTGGAGGAAATAATCGTCTATCACTTCCACTTTTAGGAGAAAAAGATTTTCTTTGAGGAATTTCTTTCCTCGGTTGTTGATGGGGTTGTCCTCTCATCTCCTTATTGATCATTTTAGATTTCTCATTAGAGTTCCTTGCCTCACCTTGTGAGCTAGATTCACCTTCAACAGATTCATAAAAACTAAGACGGTTTTGATAGCAGGTAGCCTTTGACTACTAAGAATATCATCCAAAATCTTAGTACTGTCTTGAAATCGTAATGGTTTATCATTTTCTTCTAATTTACCTCAAGTTGATGTTGTTCTTCTTTTTCCAAACATTGCTTCTTCAAAATTTCTTCAGACTTTCTTCCTTCTTCCATTTCTTGACTTAGTTTGAGAATCTCTTTTTCTTATTCTTCATTTAGCTGTTGCAGTATTTGACGAACTCTAAAGGCACATTCCAGCTGAGCTTTTAAGATGATAATTTCTTCTTTGAGGGAACTCTCCTTTTTGCTAGGTAGATCTTATTGATCTATGATTTTATTTTATGCTTCATTTGCTTGTTCATATTCAATCTATGGTGATTCAGGATCCGAATACTTGCTTCCATTCAATGGCAGGCTATCATTGTTCCTTCGAGTTGTCTTCTTCTTTTGACGTGCTTTCTTTCCCATTATTCTATAGATCTCCTTCAAGTGATCAATCTTCTACCAAAGGACCTGCTCTGATCCAAATTGTTGGAAATAATACTGAGAGAGGGGGGGTGAATCAGTATTAGAAAATCACTAATCTTTTCATTTCCATTATTAGATTCATATGCACTACTTTAGTTAAGGGAACCGGCATGTACATGCATATGTTTCTAATGCAACTAGTGTATATCCAGTAAACTTATGATTCAATTAATACATTATATGTTGATCTTTAATCAATGCATAAGAACTTCATTAATAGTAAATAGGTGCAGTAAAATAGAACAGATCATCACACACTATAAGCACACATGAACACAAAAATATAAGGTGGAAACCCAATGTGGGTGAAAACCACCTGCTGCAATTCATCTCTATCTTCTTTTAAGAAGAAACTTCTTTTTACAATATTTATGTATTGGTGCAGTCTTATACCAGTATGTAGGCTTCTACCTGCAGAAGGATACGACCTTCTCTCATTCTCCAGTTTCTATTGGAAGGGAGCTACAATCCCCTTAGCTCTTGTACTAGCTGATCCATTTACTGGTACATAGGCGCCGACTTACTGAAGGCTCCAACCTTCACTCGTTTTCTAGCTGCTGCTAGAAGGGAGCTCCAAACCCCTGGATTTCGTACTGGCCGATATGTTTACCAGTACGTAGGCGCAAACCTACAAAAGGCTACGATCTTCTCTCTTCCTCCAGGGACCACGTTTCATCAATTTTCACACTGGATACTCTTGAAGCACAACACCATAATCTGAAGGCCACGTTTCATCCAATTTTCATACTGGACCCATCAACAACATTGAAGTAGAAAATCAATCACCATTGCAATACATCCATCAACTACACTTGCATCATTGATCTCTGAATCACCCAATATTAAAACACTGAAACCATGTCCACAACACAGTCACCAGAACAGACAACAGACAACATAACTTTGCAATAACAACCAAATCCAACTAAAACTTCAAAATATCATACTTCATACTATATATGCTACTCTGATGAACCCAACCTGCATGTATACACACTTTTACCAAAGTGATCCCACGTATAGATCTGCAAATTCTAACTTATAACTTTGCAACTATTCCAGACATCAATTATACCTTGAACATAAAATTTACAGAATAAAAATGCATCAATAATTCAGATCTAGTTTATCCATGATCAAACCATATAATGATAAAACATTCCAGGCCTTAAGATCTCGATCCATCGTTCATCATCATCCACATGGGTGCATCGTTGGTTCAGATCAAGAAAAGCATCACAAACCCATAACCTACATACTAGATCTCACACTTCATCATATATTCATCCTTGTGCTCTTGCCCTCTCCTTGGTCCAATGATCTTCTCCTTATATAGATTTAGTCCCCTCTCAATGCCATGGTCCAAACCACGTAGAACCAATACCTGGGGTCAATACCTTGGACCAAATACCATGGAACAAATACCATAGACCAAAACTTAGTTCTTAAACATGTACGCGCCTTTTCTTGTGTGAACATGCGTGTATACGAATATGCACCTTTTGTTCTGCTAACCCGTGTGTATATGCACTTTCATCAAGGTTAACCTACATATACCTCTCTCTGATCATTAATTAATTGCTCTTGACCTGCTGCACTATGATCTGTCATCTGAGTGAGTTTCCATCAAGGACAACACCTGTATCATAACTCTGAGTGAGTTGCCATCAAGAACAACACCTGTATCATAATGCCAACACAATATGTATTCTAAAAGTACTATCTTTATTCCTCACAAATGCTATCGGTGCTCCCCAAGCTAAGACACTTGACCTAATATATCCCTTATCCAACAGTTCCTAAAGTTGCATTTTCAATTTAGTCAAATATGGTACATTCATCCTATAAAGTGCCCTTGACACTAGCATTGCACTAAGTATTAATTCAATTGTAATATCTGTCTAGTTGAGATTGGTCTTCGTATACCTCTAATAACCAAATTTCTCCCTCATTTGTAGTACAAGTAACAATATTGTCTAAGCATGTATTAATTGATTTTTTCTTTCCTAACTAGTCCATACCTCCTAACACGTCATAATATCCAAGGGGTAAAAAATTCAAGTTCATTTCTATTTTACGTTCATTCAGCTTAATAGGAAAATCCTTAATATAACTGGTAACATTCCTTTCTGTATGAATTACTAGTAGTACCATCCAAGACATTTTATATTTTTTCCATCATTATTAACAGGGTTCATGCCATCATCACCATCATTTTTACTTTTATAGGCTCAAGATGCTTCACTTTATTTGTTATTTTTGAGACTGGTTTTTGTCCTAGCCATGAAATATTGTGATAGTCTATCCCAACATACCAATGCCCTAAAGTTTTTAAAACAACAATTTTAAACATGTAATTCTTCTACAACATACAATTACACATTTTCTTATGTTTAGTATCTCTTTGAAAATCTCACTCGTCATTCTTTGTATTATAATTCTTATCTTATTCATGTGAGAGCTGTACGAAGAAATATCCATCACTGTCAATCACATGTTCTAAAAATTAAGAAATTTAAACTATAAGAAAATCAATCTTTGTGATTATTTATTTAAGGAGATGAAAACGATTTCCCTTAGAATTCCTAGAAGTCCTAATTGTTAGAAAAATCTCACTACACGCAAAATGCTACAACCTTCAAAATGGTTTTATATGGAATTAGTTCATATTACAATTTCTATTATGGTGATTCCTACTAGAATTCTTAAAGGAGAAAAATTTAGACCCTTTACTCTCTTGCATAAATCTGACCTTTTCTCTTCTTTTTCTAGTATTTTTAATTATCATTCCTTTTCTTAGATTGTTGATCTAAGAGGATCTAAAAGGGATCAAAATTTGAAACCCTCAAATCTTAAAGAAAACTAATACTGAATCATAGATCTCATCGAGATGATTCCAATGACATGAATGACACTTCAATCTAGTTCCATATGAAAAATTTATGCTGATTTGAAATTTTTTGGAAACAAGAAAAAATTGGCACTGATAGTTCCATGTGGCATCGTCAGAAGAGGCAACATGGAAACATAAAAAGTTGAAATGTGGAACCCTCCACATGGAAATAATGGTGCAATCATTATGATGTGCCATGGGACCCATGTGGCACATCATAGTACAATCCGTAGGTGACTCAACAACACGTGGTATGACGTGGACCAATCGACAAGTGTAAGGTGGCCCAATCACTAGGCACCACTTGGCACCCTGTGATTGGTGAGTTTGGTCTACACTAAAAAATTCATGGTTAGTTGAATGATTTGGGTCTAATCCAAACCTTGCTGGAAACCAACCAGTGACCTGATTAGCATACCCAAAGTTGATACCATTAAAACATATGTGACACATGAACTTTGAAACAATGTTTGACATATACATTACATGCGGGGAGGCTTGAGGGTTTGACCCTAGAACCTCCTCAATAAACAATGAACTAATATTAACTTTTCAATGAAACTACTAGCGAAGCAAGATTTGTATAGTCTACCAACACCCATCTATTTAAACTCATACCATTCAACCATTTGGGGGAGCCCACATAGCGCACTACAAAACTCAAAACTCAAGTACGAGGACTTCCTTGGAAGCACTTTTCTAAGAAGATTCCTAGGGTATATTTTGGGGAATATTATCACTATTGTGGGATCTTGAAGATTTCCTAAGGGGCCCAGAGATGAAAATGGCATAACTATATGATGTTTATAGTCATTATACACGAAATGTTGCAAGAAATTCATTGGTGTAGTTGGAATTTAGATCTGAGAACCAAATTTTGGGTCATCCCAAAAAGTGAGGTATTTCCTTGTATTTTTCCATGTAATTTTCATTATTTTGCTGAGATAATATAGAGGCATCTCCACTTTGAAGTTGGGATTGGAGACATAGATAACACATTGTGAGTGAACTCTATTATCAAGAATTATATATATTTCCTTTCATTTATCCTTTTTCTTCGTGGATGTTGCATTTTTGTATTTTCATTCTCTTTAAGCAATTGTGTTTAACATCACCAAAGGAAAGATCCTAGATCATGTTTGTATCAGAGCGATCTTCTTTGATGTGAATTGTGACATGGATGCTGACCAGGGCCCAACTAAAAAGGGTGAAGGAAAAATTAATTCTTTTAACCTTGATATTTGATATGTAACATGAAGAAATAAAATGGAGGATAATCATGACATACACATAGAGAATAAGAAAAATTTCCACGAATCCTTATACTAGATGGTAAATTGGGTGGAAAGGCTTGCAGATTACAAAATGAGAATGGAAAAGGAGGGCAAGAAAGAGGTAGCTCCAATAAAATATAATGCATCAGTACACCGAGTAGGTGGAGGAGAACCTATTGAATCTCCATCTTCAAGTTCAAACTCCTCCTCTTACCCTCATTCTCATAATTTGATTAGTCATCAAAAAAATGTTTCTAAAAATTCATTTTTTAAAAGTTAGATGTGAAATTTTATTTGCTCGTATCTAATGGAGAAGATAATGCAAATAATATAAATAATTGTATCAGACAAGTTGAAGTCTACTATCATATACAAAAGACCAAAGAGGACAAAGAAAAGAATCAGTTGGCATCTCTTTGACTGGGAGGCACAACTCTTGTATGGTGGAAGAGCAAACTTCAGAAAAGTAGTAAGCATAATGGTCAACTCCTTTCATCATGGTCTAAGTTTGTTTTTGCATTAAAAGGGAAAATTTACCCATTGGGTTACAAAAATAAACTCATGATGGAGTGGTTAAACTTGAGCCAACATGAAGGTCAGAATGTTCATAGTTTTACGGAAGAGTTTAGGAAGCAAGCATTGCCATTAAAAATTCCTTTAGACTCACCAAAAAATTTTATAAAATAAATTTGTTTCTTTACATAGCTATCTTTGTCACTCATTTTTATTGTTTGATCCCACTAATATAGATGAATCTAGTGTGAAATAAAATCATCTTGAAAATAGTGGAAATCATGGACAATAAGATCCACCAAGGAAGCCCCCATCCAAGCCTCAAAATAACAAGTTCAAATGAAAAGGAAAGGGAAAGAAAATAACAACAAAAAATAAAGAGGAAGGAAAGCCTTGTTGCAACCATTGCAATAATTATGGGCATAATGAGGAGCATTGTTGGAAGCTACATCCAGAGTTAAAGCCTAAGATGTTTGGTGGAAAAGGGAAGAAGAAAATAATTTCTACAACAAAACAAGGCCTTGGTTCAAATTTTGGAGATGAGATGCAAATCACAACCATTGGAGTACAAGGTAAAAGTTCCTTTCATGTTAGTTCAAGTTATAAAAGTAAAGCTCGTGATGATGAAATAAAATGAAATCAATTGTTTCATATAAGAGTTGTATCTAAGCATACAAAAATAGATACAATGTTTGATCTAGGTTCTTAAGTTAATTTTATTTCAAAATCGATTTTTAAGAAGTTAGGTTTAGAAATGAGACCTCATCCAAAATCTTAACCTTTTAGTTATTTCTGCAACAATGAAAAACTCAATGTCACAAAGTAGTGTAGGGTCAGATTTTCTATTGCTTCAAAGTTGGTAGATGAGGTTGATTAGATATTGTCCCACTTGAAATTTGTGGCATAATCTTGGGAAGCCCATACTTGTATAATAGGAAATTAATCATTTTCAAGCATGAGAACAAGTATCATCTCTCTAAATATGGGGTGTAATTTTTTTTATAGATAATCGCATGAGATTCAACTCAACTATTGTCAATGCAGGATAGATGAAGACACTCATCAACTCTAACAAGAGGTGTGTGCGGATGGTTGTAAGGACCCAATATTCTGAGGCATATGTTGATTTCAAAGGTGAAATCCTTCTCACAATAGAGAAATGTTGGTCATGTATAGTGAAAAGTAGGTATTTCAGTGGGGATAAAAGGAATAGAAGGATTTTGACACCTCGAAGGAAAATATCAACACAGTGTAATGACTAGCCCTGCTAGACCTTCAACAACTATTTACAATAGAGGTAGATGTTAGTGGACATGCCATGGCTATGATATTGATGTACCATCGAAAACTTGTTTTTTTACCATTCAAAGACTTTCTCTCAAATTATTTTAACTATTCCACATATGACAAAGAGTTGCATGCCTTAGTTCAAAATTTCAAGAAATGGAAGCATTAATTGATAGGGAAGGAGACTATAATACATAAAAATCATCAGCCCTTATAGTATATCTAGTCATAGACCAAGTTGCAACAAGCTTGCCAATTTTTGTGGATGGGATTCCTTCAACAATTCCATTTGGTAATCAAGTACACCAAGGGTACAAGTAACAAAATGGAAGATATCCTTTGTAGACGTCCTATTTATGCATCTATTTTTTTGAAGAATAATTCTTTATCTCATGATAGCTATGTTAATAATATGCTACCGATGAAGGTTTTAAAGATGATTGTGAGAGGATAACCCATGCATCACAGGTGGATACCTATCATTTGCATGGAAATTTACTCTACCATCTTGGCAAGTTTTGTATTCCTACAAATGAAAGAGTCCATGTAATTCAAAATGCTCACACGTCTCTTGTGTTTGGTCACTTTGTGGTAGAAAATACCCTATCTCATTTGTAGAGGTTATGTTATTAGCCTTGGATGAAATAAATTTTAACTAAGTATGTAAACGGGTGTATGACGTGCTCTGTTTGTAAGCCCACTAATAGAAAATTGGGGTTCTACACACCACTCCTAGTTCCTTCTAATCCTTGGGAGAGTATCTCCATGGATTTTGTAGGGGGTTTCTTTTGTCAAAAATGGGTCATGACCACTTTTATGTAGTATTGGATAGGTTTAGCAAGATGTGTGTGTTGATGCCATGTAAAAAGCATATTATTGTTGAATAGATTACTCAAATTTTCTTTCAACTTGTATGGGTCTGTTTTGGACTACCCACATCCATCGTCTTGAATCGATATTCTTGATTTCTTGGCAAGTTTTGGGAAAGGTTACTGAGAATTATAAAAATAGTCCTAAGAGAAGTATGGATTTCGATTCATAGACTGACATATAGACAAAGGTCGTTAAGGAAACAATGGTTCATGTGTTCTAAGGTTATTGCAACAATAATCCTAAGTTGTGGGATGAATAGATACATTATGTCTAACATGTATACAATAGAGATTTGTATTATTCTACTCAAATTTCACCATTTGGGACATGCTTTGGGTAGCTACCAAAGCCATCCTTAGATTTTGTCTTTGGAAAATATGAGGATTTCAATGAATGAAGTGATGAAGACATAGCTCGTAAGTTCACTTAGGGGAGCCAAATGATACATAAAGTAGTGCACGAACATTTAGAGAAGAGTCAGGCATAGTATAAATATTGGCATGAAAAGAACAAATATGATCATTAGTTCTAGGTTGGAGATCAAGTATGGCTTCACATAAACAAGGACATGTTAAAGGGAAAAGGACAAAGGTCGAAACCAATAAGATATTGTCCATTCACCATCTTAGAAAATATTTAGACAAATGCTTATCACCTTACTTTATTATCTTATATGTAGATGTATTCCATATTCAATGCAATGAACTTAAAACTTTATGAACCTCCCATAATCATGGATCCAAAGGAGAGTGGCCAAATTCCATAAGTGGATAATTTTTCTCTAAAGTACCTAGACAAGTTTTAGAAAACATCATCCTAGGCAAAGAATCAAGACTTCACAAGGAGGAGACATGGAGTACCTTCGAGTGGGTTTCAAAGGAATGCATCCCACGAAGCATGGTGGATTGAAAAGGATAAATTGAGGGAGAAATTTCATCACCTACCTATTGATTGATGAGGCTTTTGGAAGCCCAAAAGTGCCTTAGTGGCGAGGATTAATTTGGGAGGATCTAAAATGGCTCAAAATTTGAAGTCCTCCAATCTAAAACAAAATAGAACCAAGTCATACATCTCATTGTTATGATTCCAATGGAATGAACTACAACTCAATTGGAGTTCATGTGCAAAATTTATGCTCATATAAAGTTTTATGGAAACTCGAAAAGAATTAGCACTAATACTGCCACGTTCCACCACTAGAAGAGGTCATGTGGCACCATCAAGAGATGATGCGCGACACCCACGACATGCAAATTGTGGTAAAATTGGAAATTGACTCAGGAACATGTGGTATGACATGGACCAAACCACTAGTGACATGTGGCCCAATCACTAGGTGTCATGTGGCACCATATGGTTGGCCACTTTGGTCTACACTAAAAAGTTGTGGTTGGTTGAACAGTTGGGGTCAAACCCCAACCTTAGTAGAAATGGACCAATGGCTTAACTCTCGCACCCAATAATGATACCCATTCAAATATAGCTGACACATGATCTTTGAAATAACATTTGTCATATATATTAAAATGTGGGGATACGTACAAGTTTTATCGTGGGACCTCCCCAATAAAAAATCAACTAATATTAACTTTCCAACCAATCTGTCAATGGAGCAAGCTTTGTATAGTCCGCCAACACCCATTTATTTAAACTCATACCATTCAACCATTTGGCAGAGCCCACGTAGCACGTGGTGGAATGGAGAGTGAAACTTAGAGCATAAGGTACAAGGCCCACCCTAGGCACATTATCTGAGAATGATTCCTAGGGTATATTTGAAGGAATATTTTGTAAGAATATTCCTAGAATATTTTTACTATTGTGCCATCTTGAAGATTCCCTAAGGGGCCCAAAAGTGAAAGTGACATAACAATATGAATTTTGTACTCATTTTTAATGAAATTTGGCAAGGAATCTATAACAACATTGGTGAAAATTCCATGTAATAAAAGTTAAAAACAATAACCATGGTCGATGGGATGCTTATTCCAAGCTGAATATTGGGCAAGACATCCCAGGGGGTCTTAATTTGGTTGTTTATGGATAAGGTAATTGGAAAAGGCAATGTCTAAGGCTTTGGAAATGAAAAATGAAATTATTGGCACAATTATTTATGAATATAATGGAAATTAGGAGAAAAAGGAGGTGAAAGGTCACAGGTTGTAGGTGAGGAGGAAAATGAAGGAAAATAATTGAAAATGAATAAAATAGAGGCCTCATGCATAAAAAGGCTTATGAGCATCATTTGGTAACCTTTTGTCAAATTAGTTTTGGGGCTCTCTCATTATTATCTTTCTCTCTCTCTCACTCTTGGACGATTAGAGTTTCTTGGAGCACTTTGGCATTGGAGAAAGAAAGGCAAAGAAGGCAAGATGAAGCAAAGACCAAGCAGGGAAAGGCAGGATCAGGAAGCTACAACAAGCTTCATTGCAAGTATCGAATTTCATGTGTATTTTCCTTGCTATATTTGAAATGCATGGGATTTCATGTGGTTCTTTTCTATCATGGCATGGGTTTTTCTAGGTGTGATAGTGTTCTTCAGCCTAGCCTTGCCATTTCCTAATATCTTTGATGAGATGGCTTTCTCATATTCATTTAATGTGGGATGGTCGGATTGGATTCAAAGTTGAGTGGGGTGGATCTCTGAACTAACCAACACATGGCCTCGTGGTCCTTGAAACATACTGTGGATTATGGTAAAGCCATTGGCCTAGTAACCCCTAAACCAGACTGTGTGTTATGGTAAAGCTAGATTGTGGTCCTTAGTGGGCCTAGGAATCCTTACAGGTGAATGGCGGGATATATGGTAAACCCAAAAGGTGGATTTATCTTCATTGGGCCTAGTAGTCCTGGGATGGGATGTACGATAAAGACTGGAGAGTATGTCTCGATGTAGGGCATAGTGATCCCTAGATCTGACTGTGGATTACAGGAAAGTCTGAGAGACTAGGAGGCACTCAAATTCCTCATGGTGTAGGTAGAGAATTCTAGTGGCATCCACGCCTGTTAGTGTTTTCATTTGGTGTCTTATATGTGTCCCACATTCATGCTTAGAATATGGCATGGGGGTGATTGGTTGAAGAGAAACTTAGCTTAGCTAATATATGGTCAAGTAGAACATGGTAGACCCATCTCCGGTTGGTTTATTGCATTCATTAATAATAAATTCATTTCCTTCATTTTCTTGTGTAAATGTATTGATGTATATGTAGATTTTATGGTTGATATGTTTATGATGTTTTTGTCCCTATTATGTTGGTTATAATATATTTTATGATAGCAACTATGGATGGCTCTCAGTATGTTTTTATTTTTAAATGAATGGATAATGTATCTATGGCCTAATAGATTGACATGAGGGAACAATGGTTCATAGCGATTCTCAGATAAGTATGAGATCCCTACACTTAAGTCTGTTATTTACACATGTAGGTTACATGTTGATGATATATTTGACAAAATGCCTATCATGGCTAGTAGGGGTCTAGTTAAGGTCTTGTTCAACCTCTTTTTTTTTGCGTCATTGTTTCCATGTAATTTTACTAATTTTTAACTATCACTCCATTCTGAACAATGACCTAGGATCTTGGCCTGAAAAAGTGGCTCAAATCCCAACGTCACTGACACTAAAATGTCAATTTTAGTCTCTGGTCATTAGTAGGCAAGCTTGTGAGAGTGACTTTAGGTTTTTGGACGCTCTCTTGCCTATAACATGGGAGTGACTGAGGCCTAAGATGTACAGAACATTAGTGGGACCCGCGAATAGGCTATCTGAGTGGCTAACATGTCTCTTGAGGATTCTTAAGCAGATGTTGGATGACTCTGTGTGATGTTTCCATTGATTCGACTTCCTTAAGGTCACATAGGAGGTTGAATCCAATCATAGTAGCCTGTTGTCTCATATTTACACCAGTTGGCTAGTTAGTTGGGTAGATGTGGGAGGAGGGTGTTACAGAGTGGTATAAGATCATGTTTCACCCCTCCGATTGGACGGGCGGTGTGCATTGGTCATGCATGCATGTCAATTGCATTTCTGTCTATTACACTTGTATTCCATGTGCTTGTTACATTTGCTTAATGATTGATTATGGTTGTAGCAAGGTTGCCATGTTGAAATTGATGTTGATTTTGTGGAATGCATTTGTCATGAGTATATGACTAGTTACATATGGTTATATGTCACTTACATGTTGATTTTATATCACCTATTTACATCCTTGTATGTTAGGCTACATTATTGTAGGTTTGATTACATGTATTAGTCTTGTAGGTTGATTACAAGAATTGATCTTTTATGTTTGACTACATGAGTTTATGTGTAGGTGTAGTTGATTAGACATTGCTTATGCAAGTTATTGGTTCCATATTCGAATGTGTGCAATAGAGTAATCGTTGTTGTCATGCATGACATCATAGCATGCATTGTTGATATGGCCTTGCACTGATGACTAGACCCTAGCTAGAGTGATGTTTATGTGTAGATACATTACTTTACGTCATGTTATCTCCTGGAGTCATCGCATTCATATTTTTGGAATCAACATAACAACATATAGACATTAATTTTTGCATGTCCATATGTTGTTATGCTTATGTTATACATGTATCACGTTGATTTGGTGATCTTGTGGATAAGGTATCCTCCCCGACCTATACTAAGGTATGTTGATTTATTGTGATTTATTTTACCTCACATATTATGCACTGCAAGAAAAAAATCAAATGGGTAGCAAGGTGGTAGACTTCATAGAATCTCCCTATGCATTAGATGAGCAATGTGGTGTGGGGAACACTTCTAATTTGGCAAATACTTTGAGGAGCTTGAAGGAAGAGATAAGGAGATGTAAGGCAGATAATGACTATATCATACTGGCACAAGGGAAGCAAAAGGACGTTAATGCAATACTTCTTCAGAGTTTTTTAGACTTGCAACAATAAGGGTTGCTTTAGATCAACCATGGATATGAGGATGGAACTAACAGGGCATATAGAATTAGGTCTCCTGGTAGAAACAGGTTAGATAGATATGATACAGTGAGAGATGGTAGGTTGTTGGACACTCCGAATAGGAAGGGAAATGAGTACAGGTACTATTATAGTTTTGGTTCTGATATACATCATGATCATCATCGCTATCATCCTTATAGGAGGAATGATAGGAGATACTTTCTAGATGATTTTAAGAAACTGAAGCCACCTACTTTTGATAGATATGTGATGAAGCCAAAAGATACAAAGGCTTGGATACTTGGGATGAATACATTTTTTGAGTTGTATGAGTACACATATAACATGAAGGCCAAAATATTTATCTTTAGCTTGAAAGGTAAAGCAGACATATGGTGGGAATATGTTAAGCAGGCCAGAGACATCAAGATAGCTGACTTGAGTTGGTGGGAGTTCAAGAGGTTTTTCAAGAAGAAGTACTTGTCATAGAGGTACTACGACAGTAAGGCTAAATAATTCTATGAGCTAAAGATGGGATCAATGACAGATGAAGAGTACATCACCAATTTTTTGGAATTATTTAGGTATGTAAAATATCTTACTGATGAAAAGGCTAAAGTACAAAAAACTTATGCCACTCAGGGTGTGGGCATCAAAGAAAAAGAATGGATAATGGAGGACAAGCACTGGAAGCATGTCTAACTTCCCCAGTTTCCCCCAAAAGTCATTTCTCACTAACACCCCCAAGGGCCTTGAGATCTACTCTGGTCTCCAGTTCCACTCCATTACATCACAAACCACTTGGTCAAACGATGGAGTTCAGGCATGAAAAGAAGCCACATTTCTTGTGTAAAAACATCCTTTTTTCATCATTTTCATCTATCCTCAATATCCTAAGTCAAATTTCAGTTTAACTTGGTTTCACCCCTTCATTTCACCTCACAAACCATATTAATCACTAACCTATGATCTAGCCCCCTAACTTCCCCCCCCCGCAAGTGCTATAGCCATATCCCTGCCTTGGGAAATATTAACCCCTCAAGGGTTAGTATTAGCCCTAAAAAAATCCTCCTAAAAAACTATGGGTTTGAGAAAACTATGGTTAAATGGAAAAAATCACTTTCCCCGCCCTCATTTACCCTTTTCCCCCTTTCCTCCGCCCTAAAACCTTTATTATAAAGTTTTTTCGAAATAAAAGGCTTTTAAATAAAACCGCGCTTAAAAAACCTAAAACCCATAAGACTAAAGTTTTAAACCCACCTCGCGCCCATTTATTAAACGATTATTTTATAATCAGGCGGGTCCCCTGTTATTAAACTGGCGGCACATCACGATCGCCGCCCACCGTCAGATCATCCGCCCCGCCAATCCTACGGTGGGCGGTCGATCTGTCTACAAAGTTGCCCGGCCTTTTGCGTCCGGGGGATGGGCGGTATTGCCGCCGTACCCCCGCCACGCATCAAGCACTGGGGTTGTTCGCTGCCCCCCCCCCCCCTTCCAAACCACTTACCGCCTAAGGGCCTGCCAGGGAGACCGCTTGCCACCCTACCCCCCACGCTGACGTCACGCCCCCGTCAGCGTGACATCACCCCAGTTTGCTGCGATCGTGCCTCCACGTCACCCCTGCCCTGTACATTGCCCTGTCCACCCTGCCACCATGTCAGTGCCACCTGGGCACCCACGTCACCTGCCACCGTGTCAGTGCCACCTGGGCACCCACGTCACCTGCCACGTCACCATGTCCGTACCATGGGCTCATGTTGACATCAGCATGATGTCATCACAAAAAGGTGCCAATACGCCTAAAATGCATAAAAAGGCGTAAAAAACTATTATTTTGCATTATTCTTTCACAAACGTCGGAGCTCCTCTGTAAGCGAATTTCAACTTCCAACGGTCGAAAAGAAAAAGTAATCCGCCAAAGTCGCTGCCGCCTCCATTGTCAACCCAACCACCTACAATTCAGCCAGTTCGACCGGTGAAAACGTCTTGCACGCCATTAAAACCAGGTATTTTGCCGCAGGCACCCTCTTGTCCACTGTTCTCCATAAAATCTTGTGTTCCTGCTTAAGCAACTCAGTTAAGGACCCACATTGTTGAAATTCACCCATAAAAATCTACCTAAGAAAGCTCTGAAACCACTGCATGAAAGAAGTCCCAAGGAAACCCTTCACCCGCGGTAAAATCCATCTATTTTTCACAAAAAGCAGGTAAAGAGCCAAGCTACAGGTAGAAGCAACTGAGTTGACATTTCCCTCACCTCTGCTAAAGCACTCCTCTGCAATTAACCAGCTCAAAAACACTCTGCTTCCTCAAAACAGACTGCCCCATAGATTGAGTAAGCCTGTGACAGCCTCCTTAAACTGCCAAAACTGCTCACTGCAAACAGAGAGCAGTAGGCCATCCCTCAGAACTCACACCAAGCCTGAAACACAGTAAAACCACCAGCAAGACCAAGACAATGTCCACTCCAGCTGCTCTGGATGTTCTGCCTATAAATCCACCCAACAGAGAGTTAGAAGCTATACCATTGGTGGACAGTGATGCCCTCATCACAGACTTTTTGGCAGAGAGAAACCATTTGCAGACATACTGCCAATTAAGAAACCGTCACTTGGACAGCAGTGACCTGTATGGGGTCTGGCAATCTAATCAACCCACCTACTTTCTGCCTTCTGTCAACATATTCCCTGAAATCATCCACCTATGTGCAGAGAACTATGACCGAAAACTCAGGGCTGTGAAGTCTCCATCTGGGAGCATCCTCTTCTATGTAACTCCAGACTCCATCAACCAGATGCTCAACTACAAACAGACCCAGTTGCTATACCCCTTCTCCATGAACTATTTGCTGGATGAAGGCTCCAGACTTTCTGATTCAGACATTGCTGCCATAGCTAGGAAATTCATGAATGCAGACTGCCAGCCCTCTGGGCCACCTCCTTTCTCCTATGAAGATTTCAATGAGGTTGGCAAGCTACTGATAGACATGCTGACCTCTGTGCTGGGGTTCACCACCAACAAAGATGTTCATATAACTATGTTGGTCATGCTCTCTGCATATAGCCTGATGAAGCCCCCTGCTATGAAATACAACTATGACAAGTACATTGCCAATAAGATACATGATCAATTGACAAGGCTGGACAGGGAGGCAATATTCATATATTCCTCATACATCTCTCACTTATTCTTGTACTACCACACAGATAGCTTCTAGTGCTCAATCAAGAAGCTAGACTCACAGGGTGAGAGAAGGTCTCTGATCTTCTGGTCTCCATTCTTCCATCAAGTACAGAATTCCCCTTACTCTTACTGTGAATTCATTGATCAATTTGTATATCCAGTTACATGCCTCTTGAAGACGACACCTCCTATCAGATTGTCCAAGGATATGCAGAAGATCTTGCAGCTATCCAGAAGCTACAAGATTGGTGATTGGTACTTGTACCAAAACCACACTGTCATCAGAATCTATGGCTGTGAGCTCTGTCCCTACAGGCTCCCAAAGTATGTCCCTATGAGGCTATTTTCCCTGGAGTATTATAGACAGCTTATAAACTCCGACCTGACACACTTTCACAGTGCCAAGAAGAAGGCCAACCTGAAGTTCAGGGATCACTTAGGCCCATTTAAAATGAACAAAAAAGATGGTTGGCAAGAAGCTGACCAAATACTAGGACAACAGCTCAAACTTAAGAGAAGCTTCTGGTGGGTTCCTTATGACCCTGAAGGTTTCATCAGTGCAAGGAGGGTTAAATATAGGCTGCTAGCCTATAAACATTCCCCACTCCCTCAAGTACAACATTTCACTAATCAAGATGAATGGGTACCTGAATCAATAGTAGAGGAATTGACTCAGGAAGAAATAATGGAGAAAAATGTAAAAAACTTGGAAAAAACTCTTGACTTGGACTCTTGTCAACAGGTTTTCAAGCAACCAGTCCAAGTAGGAGAAGGTACCTCTACTGCCCCAACAACACAAGACATCCAGCAGGCTCCAGCAACAACAGCCACCACAAAAGGAAAGGAGAAGATGGATGAACAACAGGAGACAGAAATAGGGCAGCCTAGTACTTCCAAAGACCAGCAATCAGGATAGGCCCCTCCCCTGCAAACTGAACAAACTCAAAACCCAGTTTTGCAGACCCCTCTAAATGATGAAAGAGGGAAGAAGAGAGACAGAGAAGAAATCACACCTCCCACAAGGCTGTCACAGCAACCAGAGGCCAAGAGGTCGAGGGTAGACCCTGAAGCTGAAGGAGAGATAAGTGAAGAGCTGGCAGAGAGCCAGAGCAAGGAAAGACAGACGAGCCAACAGACTGCCAATAGCTCATTTCAACTAGAACAGGCTCAACAACATACCGTGGAGGTGTCCTCCTCTAGACAGCAGGGTAAAAAGCTAGCCACAGTTAAAGAGGGCTTCAAGGAGATAAAGGCACAAAATGAGTTGCTAAGAGTGCAGCTCTATGAGCAATTCCTGAACACAACCCCAGCCAAAAAGCAAAGATTAATGGTTGCCTTTGATTTCAAGGAAGAAAAGATGATCTTCACTCATCTAAAGCCCAAGGTTCCACACCCAAAGACCATAGCAGATTATTACAAAACTAATCTAGAGGTCTTTGCCAAAGACATACACCCCATGGACCAAATTGAGTTACACAAGCAAACTGGGGAGATGGTGTATGCAACACTTGCTGATAAGGCAATGCTGGCCCATCAGCTAAAGGAGTCCCTGAAAAACACAAACAGACAGCTTGATTTGGAAAGGTTGTCCTCCTCCGCCAAAGATAACAGAATAAAGACTCTGGAGGATATAATTATTGATTTGGGGCATGACCCAAAAGATCCAAAGGGTGTTAGAGCCCTTATGAAGAAAAAGGAGGATGATATAGCTGCATTGAGTAAACAGGCAAAATTGCCTCCTACTATCCATCCTGACCCAGCAGATCTTGTAAAAGAAAAACAGGTGGACAATGCTATGGAGTTGCTCTTGGTCATGAACCAAAGGATACTGCAGATGGAGGCAGAGTTAGAAAAGGCTATACAGGACAAGCAAGGGGAATCTGCCCCCCAGCCACCTCAAACCTCAACAAACCTTCAATCTTCCCCTCCAACACAAGTAGCAGTAGCCCCTCCTATTGCTCCAGCACCTACCACAGCCACATCAGCAACTGGAGCAACAGTGGAAGCCACAGCAGCAGCAGAATCCAGCATGGGCATGGAAGAATTAATGAACGTTGTCAAAGAGCTGGAGAATCAGGTCACAGAAATAAATGTTGCCAAGGAAAAACTGGCCAAGCTGGAGCCAGTTATGACAAGTCAAAGATGATTGTGGCAGAAAAACAAAGGGAAATAAAGGCCTTGGAGGCCAAGGTAAAAACTCTAGAAAAAAAGTTAATGCTAGGCAATACCCTAGCAGAAATAAAAAAGATTATTTGGGCCAAGATTGGCCAATCTATGCAGGACCAATGGAGGTCCATTCAAGCAATTTTTGAACAGGTGGAGCTGATAGAGATAGCTCATGTAGAGATTCAGAGAGCCAGGACAGCCCTGGGAATAATGCCTGAGCAGGCCACCAAAATGATTCACTTTCTGAATAACCGCACTAGGGAAGAATTGGCTGCTTTACAAATAGCCAGCAGAACAGATACAATCCTCACTGCCAAAAAGGTACTAACATTGAGGAATTTCACTGAGACACTGGAGAGGAAGTGTCAGGAAATGAAGGTTGAAATAGATGAATTCAGAGCCAAAATGGCTATTTTACAAGATAAAGGACTACCAAGCTTAGTGACTGGTACATGACAGTTGCTGTCATATAATCAGTATATGACAAGGGTCAACAACTATGTTGAAAACCAGATCACAGCATCCAACAGCTCCACAGAAGAAGCAGGGCCTCCCTCTGGGCAAACCCTCTATGACAAGCTGGAGAATCTATTCTTTATAGAGCATGAAATTAATCATCTATTTGAGGTACCTCCTAATTTTTACAGACACACAGAGGCAGATGAGACAGTAGTTAAAATGAGAAGGCATCAGTTACCCCCAGCTGATTGGTGGCAAGCAATGTTGGAAATTTTGCCTAGATAATTCCACTTTGCTTTTTGCCTTTTTTGGAGAAAGATCAACATACAGGTCAGCAGACAGGTCAACATACAGGTCAGCAGGCAAGTCAGCATACAGGTACAGCAAACAACATATAGATGACTCAGCAATCCACTCAAATATCAGGCCAAAATTAACACAGCATTTAAAGCACTGCTACCGCCTATTTTTCACAGCCAGAAGTCAAATCTGTCTGACAAAGGAATGTCGGCTATCTCAGCATTTAAAGTTACATTTATGTGTCATTTACTTTTTGTAAGAGATTTGGTGGTGCAACTTATTGCACCATAACTCTCCACTAAGATATTTTATGCCCTATTTTTGTATATATATCCCCTCAGATAATGCATTGAGGGTCGGTTGTAATACAATTCTTCCTGAAGAGCTTTGATGTATCCTGAAGACTTTGGATAATAAAATTGCTGATGGAGATTGCTGGTTTCAATGTTGTCTAAGATGGATATGTAAAGCTCTGTGTTGTTGCAGAATTCTTGTGTCATTTGCTGAATCAATAAGTTTCTCTTAACTGTGTATGTGTTTCCTGTTTATTCCATAACTTTGTGTTTTCATAATCTTAGTAAACAGAGAAAAAGAATATACTAGGATTTGTTCCAAACACCCTATGCTCAATCTCTATTTCTAAATATGTTTTCTGCTGGATTAGCCATAGATATGAATTCTTAATTGCTCATGTCTAAACTTATCCTAACATGGTGAATATTGTTTAAGAATTCTTAACTTCTCTTAAGCATTACTTTCATGTTTTCTTCATTAGCATAGTGAAAGATTCTTAACTGCCTTTCACTCACTAAATTCCCACTTCCACCAACAAATTTGATATATTGTTTTCACACATGCCTAACTTGCTCTGCAGCAACACTTTGTCTCCATAGATCCATTTTCAAGAGCACAAATATCTCAACTCCATTGCCCCATAGAAAAAACTATCCTGTAAATCTATATTTTAGTTCTAAAGGAATTCACCAACCCACCAAATTCAAACAAACAATGCATCTTAACTAGTCTAAAACACTCATCAAACAAAGCTAAAACTACAAAGAGAGAGCCCTCTCTGGCTACTGGTAGGCTAGGACCTGTAGCTACAAGATTGGTTAGTGGTTACCTCGGCCGTATTCCCTTTAGGAAACAGGGAACAACCTGAGTGATGACACATCCCATGGAGCAAACACTTGCCTAGCAGCTACAAATAATCTCCTTGTGCCCCTCTGATAGGTCAAGTAAATTGGCACCTCAACAATTCTTGTCTCCTTGATCTCTTTCCCCATTTCCACATGACTTGAAGGCCCACCTGTTTCTTGAAACATTGATGGAGGAATCTGGGGACCCCTAAACATGTCATGAGCAATAAATGTATCCCAAGGGATGTTGAGGAGACTGAGATGATGAAGAACAATAATTTTGATCAAGGAGTAGTGATAGATGCTGCTCATCTGCTAAGTGTATGGCTTCTTCTGCACAAGGTAAACCATTTTCTCAATGTTTCTGAACAAAATTATGGGAGGTTTAACATCTTCACCCTTGTAAAATGCATGAGGAGCCTGATGTGGTAAGTGTACAACTTGGAAAATATGCCCTCACAAGTGAAATATTTGATGATGATTCTCATCAATGGGACATACTTGTTCTCAAGAAATTTGAAAGGAAAGAGCTTCTTCACCTGATTTCTGTACTGAGGTTTAATGTAAGGCTCATAATAATGTGAATCAAGATCCTGGGCCTTATACCACTTCTCACCAACATTAGGAATCCTGGTGGCATCTGAAATGATGGATGGTGAAATTGTGAAATTTACCCCAACAAGAGTCACTTTGTTGTTTTGAATATGAGCTACAAAGAATCTAGTGAGCTCTGGGTGATATTGTACTCTCTCCACTTGTTCACAAAACTCATAGCATCCCTGATATCTAAAACATGAAACAACGAATTGAGAAGCCTGCAATTCCCTTAGGTTTATTGGCTCTTCTCTTGTGATCTTGCCTTCCTTATGAGGTTTTTTGTGCTGCATGGCTCTGTCTGCTGAACTGTCACTGGTTGTGTTTTCCTCTTCATATTCATGATCTTCTCTATCCATGTTTACAAGATTTTTTAGTTGCAAACCTTTAGAAAGGGTTGAAGGGAATGAGTGGTAGTATTTAGGATTGTAGGGATGTGTTTAGGGTAGATTTAGAAAAATATGAATTATGAGAGTGAGGGAAAGGGTTTTTAGGATGAGGGATATAATGAGGGTATATGGATGAGGGGACATGTAATTATGTAAAGAGGGTTTTTAGTTCTAGTGATGGGTGATGGGAAACAAAGCAGTTAGGGTTTTGTAGAAGAAACTAGGGTTTGATTTTAAGTGTGAAGAAAATTTCTATAACTTTCATTTTGCAAACTAAAAGTAAAGTGGAGAAAGGAAACTTACTTGCAAAAGAGGAAATAGTAGAGAATTTGGTGAATGTTTTGGTGCTATGGATGATTTGGTGGCTTACTGCCCAATGCGCAGTGGCTTCGCCCAGATGCGTAGCGCCTATCTCTACGCGCAGTGTCTTTGTAAATTTGAACTGCTGAAAATCGCCAGGAGCGTAGCGCCCTGCTCTACGCGTAGCGCCTTGTCTCCTACGTGCAGCGCTGGCCTATTTTCTCCAAAAGCGCAACACCTTACTCCCTATGCACAACGCCTATTTTCTTCTACCAAAACTCACTTGAATTTAACCTTTTGCTCTTACCTTTGGACTTCTTTGCTTGCAAGATGAGCATAATGATTTAGAAAATGGAATGTGAGGGTTTATATATGAGTACAAATTTGATTTTTCACTTTATAAAACCCACTTTCAAATGTTCCTTGTCTTTTTCAAAACTCTTTTTTTTAATGCCTTTTCTCATTTTGTCTTTGCAGGTGGATCAATGCTCATGCTAACTTGATTTTTGTAGTGCTTTTTTGTTAGGAAGTAGGAACAGATACTTAGGACCAGCTGGGAACCATTATTACATATAGAAACTTAAAATTACATAAGAAATATAAACAAATTCAAAATACTCTGTTTTCACCTCAAAACATGTTTTGAGGTGAAAATTACATTAGGCTACAAAAACAATATTTTCAGTAGGCTGTGACTTCCAAGCCATCATGCTTTACTTATTGATCATCCTCTTGCACTCGTTGACCTTTATTTACATTTGAAAATCAGTTTCTTGACCTTGGTAATGAAACCCTAGACCTAATGAAATCAAACCCTAGGACCTAATGAAATGGACTGCGAATTGAGGATCAACAAGTATAGTTTATAAGGGGGGAGCTGAAGAGAAAAAAACCATCACTGGATCCATATATCATGACCTAATGGAGTGATGAAAAAATTTATAGTATGAGACTCCTACTATGAAAATGCAAAAGAGCAGATTTTGATCCCTGATGGAAGTATGAAAAGAGTGAAACTAACAGGAGGGAAGAGAGGAAGGCTTATGAGAAGCCAAGATTGCCTGTGAGCATCTGTGAGGATTGTACTGAGATTTGGCTAGCTGTGAGAGCTAAGGCTTTGTATAATTCCTATGTATTTCCACCTTGTATGACAATATAGAGAATGGGGTTTTTAGCCGAGGCTTTCCCCAAAGTATTTTCATGTGTATTGTGCATTGATTCTTCTTCTTCTGGTTATATGTGTTCAACTCAATTAGCTCGATCTTACTCAATTTTATGCTTCCAAAAACTTTGATAGTAGAATTAGGTTATAGTATTTTTCTTTGGTTATATTTCATTATCGGGTTAATCTACAGGCGGATTTTCTACATCGGTCTCAGAGTGATATTTGTAGAGAGAAATTGCAAAATTTCTACATGGTATTAGAGATGGATTTGTAGAAATTTTCTGAACAGTATCAGAGCCAAGTTTATCAGAGCTGTGAATAGTATATGGAGAAGAGAATTCAAAGTTTGAAGTTTGGGGTTGTAGGTGCAAATCGAAATCTTATCATACTTCAAGGTTGGCCAATGGCGTTCTATGGCTTGAGACTCGAGTATGCCTTGGAAGGTAGCTCGAATTACATAGCATGGAAAGATAGAATGGAGGTTGTATTAGAAGACAATGGCTTGAAGGAATTCAATGATAAAGATATCCAAAATCCAACTTCAACTAATGCACAAGAGTTAGCTGAGAGGAAGAAGTGTGTGGCAAAGGCGAGACAGATCATCCTTGAGGGAGTCCGAGACCATATTGTCTCGAGTCTCCTTGGGAAGGATACTCCATATTCAATGTGGAAGACATTGAAGGACCTTTACCAGAATAGTAGCGACCAGAGGAAATTGGCGCTCAAGGATAAGCTTCGAAGAATCAAGATGAAGAAGGGAAATACTATTTCCACATATCTAAACAAGCTCACCACCTGCAGAGATGAGCTTAGCAGTGTGGGAATAACTACTTTCGATGATGATATGGTGAGCCTCACTCTCCTTGGCCTTCCAAAGAGTTGGAATAACTACCAGGGCTTTGTGAATGGAAGGGAGAAACTTCCGGATTGGGAATGACTGTGGTCAGATCTGATGCAGGAGGAGATTAGGAGGAGCACACAAGATGGTTCTTCATCAAAGGATGATGATGAAGAAAATATGGCCTTAGCAAGTAAGGCAAGGAAAGGGAAGGGGAAGGCTTCCCATTCCAAATCAAATTCTTCTCATGGAGGGAAGAAGGTGTTGGAAATAATACTGAGAGGGGGGTGAATCAGTATTATCAAGTCAAATATTTTTTTTTTCAAAACAAATGATATACGCCACTTCAGTTAGTTAAACCCGCGTATATACACAACTATGTAGAAGGAAACTCACGTATACAAAACATAATTTTAATTTACTTAATCTTTCTGATGATGAATGTTACTCTGTGATGTAGAATCAAATAACCAGTAACTAGAGACAGTAAAGCAGAGCAGAAAGACAATCACCCACAAGAACACAAGATATAAGGTGGAAACCCAATGTGGGTGAAAACCACCTGCTGCAATTCGTCTCTATCTTCTTTTAAATTAGAAACTTCTTTTACAATGTACTGGTGTAGTCCTTTACCAGTATGCAGGCTGCAAGCTACAGAGAGCTACAACCCTCTCTTTTTCTCTAGCTTCACCTGGAAGTGAGCTACAACCCCCTTTAGCTCTTGCACTGGCCAAGATACTAGTACGTAGGTGCTGGGCTACAGAAGGCTACAACCTTCTCTTTCTTCCAGGGATCACGCTTCATAAATTTTCAGACTGGATCCATGAACATCAATCAATCATCAAGAAACAACCAATCTCCTTTTCACCAATTAGATTTGAATCAAGTAGATACTTCTCTGACAGCTGAACCCAAAACACAGTACCAGAAACCACACACCAAAATCTGAACCTAGAACACTGCAGTAATAAACAGAAGCAGCAAGATCACAACTAAAAATATATATGCTACTTTAACAACCTGAAACCTGCGTGCATACGCTTCTGTGTATGGAAAAACCTGCGTATACGATTCTTCACTTCACTGAACCTACGTGTATATGCGCCTTCACTTCACTGAACCTGCGTACAGATCTATAAAGGATAATTCACTCTTTCAGATATTCAATCACTAATTAACCCAGATTATCAAACTTATAGATCAGGCAAGCGCCACATCTAGCACATCAAAACCATACAAAGATACTATCAATCAAGCTTAATGATTATGACCCATCAAGAGAACTTATCCTTCTTTTTGCACTAAGGTTCCTCCTTCATTCAGATCCAGATCTGCATCATGACCCAATTACCAATGTACTAGCTCTAGCACTTTATTAGATATTCAATGATAATCCAGATAATCATTTGCCACAAGATCTCCTTCCTCTTTTATAGTCTTAGGCCTTCCACAATACCATGGTCCAAAACCATAACATTTCAATACCATGAACCCAAAAACTAGGGATCAACACATCTGACGAGACGCCATGGTCCAAAACAACAGGTTAAAATCCCAAGAACTAACCACCATGGACCAAAAGTAAGTTCCCCAACATATACGCACTTTTGTAACGTATAACCTGCATGTATACGCGCCTTCGTCTAGATGAACCTGCGTATATGACTTTTTCTTCTTTCAGGGTGCCTGAACTGAGATCTGTCACCAAGTTGAGTTGCCATCAAGGACAACACTAGAGCCATAGCATCAAACCTATGCCATAATGCCAACAATCTCCCCCTTTGGACTTGATGGCAACACCAAGATCCTCTTTCATTCTCCCCCTTTGTCATCAAGGGAAAAGGGTTGTGCTCCCCCTGAGTACATGCTGAAATCTCTGACCTGCTATGCTGACCATGCTCCCCCTGGCTGTACGCAAGATCTGCAAAAGATGATTTGCAAGACGAACCATGACCTATACATCATAAAAGACCTTCCTATCACCAAAAGACTCAATACATACATCCTTCACCCAACCATGTGGGGATCATCCACCCAACCAAATGGGGAAATATCATAAAATTACATATGACAACCAAGTACATTACATCTTCATCCAGGCATAGTGGGGAAACCAAAATAGGTCGTTACATGACCTTGACACCATATAAAAATACATGACATAGAGATGAAATATGTAGAGCAAGACTTATGAAAGTCACCAAGCAGTAACATCTGTCAATCACCATTCAGATCAGCAACCATGATTTCCTTCTGTTCTCCCTCTGCCTTTGTTTCACCAACAACAACTGTGAATTAGAACCAAAATCTTCTAAGATAGTGCCAACAATACATTATTAGAAGATTATCTGCTCCCCCTGAACCTGTGCCGGATGGTCTTTGTCAGACCCATATCAGACAATTTTCAAATAGACTCTGTTGCTTCTGATCTCTAGCAAGCCTCCATATACGCGACTTTCTCCGCACCAACCAGTGTATGCACGCGTATCTGCCACATAAAACTCGCATATACCCATTTTTCTCTGAATCTGACAAGATTTAACAGCAAGATGATATATCAACTACTCCCAGCTTCTGTCTAAGATATTTAAAAGTTTCCCTGGGCAATGGTTTGGTGAGAATATCAACAACTTGTTCCTTAGAAGGAACATACTCCAATTTGACCGTTTGTTCCAACACTTGTTCCTGGAGAAAGTGATACTTGATCGGTATGTGCTTGGTCTTTGAATGCATGACTGGGTTTTTTGAAATGCTGATTGCACTTGTATTATCACATAAGATGGATATAGGTTGTGTACAAGTGATTTGAAAATCCTGTAAGGTCTGCATCATCCAAAGGAGTTGAGTGCAGCAAGATGCAGCAGCCACATATTCCGCTTCAGCTATAGATAACGCAATCGAACTCTGTTTCTTACTGAACCAAGACACTAATTTGGAACCCACAAAGAATGCACCACCACTTGTGCTCTTCCTGTCATCCACGCTTCTGGCCCAACCTGCATCTGTATAAGCATGAAGTGTGAGATCTGTATCTCTAGGATACCATAAGCCATATTTTTGAGTTCCTTGAAGATACTTGAAAATTCTCTTTACTGCCTAAAGATGAGTTTCCTTTGGATTTGCTTGAAATCTCCCAACTATTCCCACTGCATGCATGATGTCTGGTCGGGTACTTGTCAAATAAAGTAGACTTCCAATCATAGACCTGTAGGTTGGTTGATGCACTACTGCTGATTCATCATTTGCACTCAGGCTGCATCCTGTGACCATGGGGGTACATAATGGTTTTGCATCTTCCATGCCATATTTCTTCAAGATCTGCTTGAGATACTTGGTTTGAGACAAGAAGATCCCGCCTTCATTTTGTTGGATTTGCAATCCAAGAAAGTATGTCAGTTCACCAAGCAAAGAAATTTCAAATTCTTTCTGCATCACCAAGGAAAAGCTTTAACTCATAGCTTCTTCATTGCTGCCAAAGATAATGTCATCTACATACACAACAAGTATTAGCAATTTGTCATTTTCATTTTTTATATAAAGATTCCTATCTACTGATCCTTTTGAAAAAACTTGTTGATGAAGATATTTGTCCAACAGGTAGTACCAAGCCCTTGGAGCCTGTTTAAGACCATAGAGAGCCTTTTTCAGTCTGCATACAAGATTTGGATCATTCCCAAGGATGAAACCATCTGGTTGCTCAATGTACACTTATTCTTCTAAGTCCCCATTCAGAAAGGCTGATTTCACGTCCATTTGAAAGACTTTGAACTTTTGAAAGCTTGAGAGAGAAAGGAACATTCGGATGGCCTCAAATCTAGCAACTAGAGAAAAAGTTTCTTCAAAATCTATCCCTTCTTGTTGAGCATACTCTTTACAAACGAGTCTAGCTTTGTTTCTAATAACTTCCCCATTCTCATTCAACTTGTTCTTGAAGATCCATTCTGTCCCTATGACATTCTTATCTTTTGGTCTGGGAACCAACTCCCAAGTGTTGTTCTTTTTAATCTGCTCAAGTTCTTTATCCATTGCCTTGACCCAACTTTCATCTTTGCATGCCTCTTTTACATTTTGTGGCTCAGTGGAGGAGAGAAATGCCAAGTAGCTTGAGACTTCTACAATTGTTCTTCTAGTTTGAATACCTGCTTCCTTCTGTCCCAAAATATGAGATTCAGGATGATTCTTCTGAACATACCTAGATGGAGTCTTCTCTTCTATCCTTATCTATTCCTTTGGTGCCTCTTGAGGTTCTTCTTCATCATCTGTCTGATTTGGAGAGTAGTCTTCATCTTCTTCGATATCTTCATGATTTACTTGCCTGGGGATGTATCCTTTTTCATCAACCACTATGTCAATGCTGTCAACAATTCTTCCAAGTCTTTTATTATAGCATTTATATGCTTTGCTATAGGGAGAATATCCAAGGAGAATTCCTTCATCCGCTCTAGGTTCAAGTTTGCCAAGATGTTCATCCTTATTCTTAATATAGCATTTGCTCCCAAAAATTTTGAAATTCTTTATTGAAGGAGTTTTACCATACCAGATCTCATGTGGAGTTTGAGTGTTGTTCACTCGGACGTTTGTTTTGTTGAGAATAACAACCGCAGCATATGCAGCTTCACCCCAGAAAGTTGCGGGAGTTCCAGACTCATCAAGCATAGCACGGGCCATTTGTTGGATTGTTTTGTTCATCCTTTCCACCACTCCATTTTGCTGAGGAGTCCTAGCTGTAGAGAATTCCCTTCTTATTCCATGTTCTTCACAGAAATCGAAAAATTCATTTAAGGTAAACTCTCCACCTCTGTCAGACCTGAGACACTTAATTTTGTAATCTGATTCATTTTCAACCAGGGCTTTGAATGATTTGAATTTTTCGAATGCTTCATCCTTGTGCTTCATAAGTCCTAACCAAACCATCCTGGAGAAGTCATCAATGAATAATATGAGGTATTCCTCTCCTCGAGGTGACCTTGTCCTAAATGGACCACATAAATCTGTATGAACTAGCTCAAGAGGCCTGCTGGCTGATCCTTCTTTTTCAAGAAAGTTAGTTCTGGTTTGCTTCCCAAACTGACATGATTTGCATATGGTGTTGTCTGGAATTTTGATGTCTGGAAGACCACGAACTGCCTGGTACTTGCATGCTTTTCTTAATTGAGAAAAGCTTAGATGCCTCAACCTCCGGTGCCATAACCAGTGTTCATCATTCTTGCTCAAATAACATTGTTGTTCTCCTTCTTCAAATATGTATAGATTATTTGGAGTTCTTCTGCCTTTGAGTACTGTTCTTCCTGTATCAAGATCACGACACTACACCCATCTGATCGAAATGTTACTCGGTTCCATTACCCACTTTAACTACACTTATAGATTATGCCTCAAACCATCAACATACAAAACATTTCAGCTTTGACATCCTCTTCAATTGAGCATGCCTTTTCTTTTAACCTGGTTCGGAGTATCATTTCCAAAAAAACTTTCTTCCCTTTTCTAAACAGTATATGATTCAAGTTTTTCTTTATCACCTGTCATATGCTTCGAACATCCGTTGTCGATGTACCATTGATTTTCTTGTCCTTCCGCATATAAAGCTATCCCACATCTTTCCGGTTGCGATTCCTTCATTCTCCATGTTTTGGCCCTTGGGGTATGTTCCTTCTGAGTTGTCTTCCAAAACCTGCTCCTGCATTCAGAAACTTCATGACCAAAATTATTACAAATAGAGCATTCAATTTCACTTTCAAGGGCGGAAAAGTTGTTATAGGTCCTCTTTGTGATTGCCGGCATACTTCTTTGTTTTTGTGCTTCTCTAGTCATGATTGTCTTATAGGAAACACATTGAGCTACTTTGTGACCAAAGTTATGGCAAGAGAAACATTGGCCATTGAAGAAATTCCTGCGACTATCATCCAATCGATTATAGTTTCTACTGCCATCCATTCTTGAAGAAAATTGGGAAGATTTTACCTGTGGCTGGTTGTAGCTCCTCTTTGTCCTTAAGGTAGCATGCCCCTGATTTTCATGATAGTCTTTGTTTGTCCTTGAAGAAAACTGTCCCTGATTTACCTGATGATTTCTATTAGGCCTTTGCTCACTCCTTCTTGCTGCATCAAGATAACTTTTAGAGGTGGAAGCTTGAGATGTTTCTTTATTATACCCCAGACCTGTCTTGATTAGAAGGGAATGTTGCACACTAATAATCTCATCCAAAGTTTCAGATCCTTTAACAAATTTAATATTAAGGGCCTTTGTTTTCTCAATTTCTTTTCTAAGGCCAACAATTTCACATTCTAACTTCTCAAGAGATTTTTCTTTCTCATCAAGTTGAGATTGTAGAGAGTCAATGATCACATTACTTTCATCTAAACATCTTTTGAGTCTAGTAATTTCATCATAAAAACCATCCACATCTATAGCATCCATGTAATCATCACTTTCAAAGGCCATTAAAAGCTTATAGTGGTTACCTCGTTCATCTTCATCGCTATTTGATAGTCCATCACTATCTTCATGAGTGTAGTAGCTTTTCTTATTTGCATTCTGTTTCTTGTTCCATCTAACAGGTTCCTTCCCCTTGTCAATCTTGTCTTTGTGAGGACATTTGGCAGCATAGTGACCTACTCTTCCACAAGTAAAGCATTTGAATGGTAACTTACCTCGGAAGCGTCCAGTGCCCCGTTGAAGATTTTTGACAAAATTTGATTCTTCTTCTTCTTCTGATATGTGTCCAGTCTCATAGTAGTTTCCTTTGCCAAAAGCCTTGAAGGCAGCTTCTCTCCTGTCTGAAGGTCCACCTTTCCTCATTTCATAAGCAGTTAGAATTCCATGCAGCTGTGACATTTTAAGGTCTTGAAGCTTTTCCTTTTCTTCTATAGCAGAAACTTTAGATTCAAATATAGGGGACAAAGATCTTAGAACTTTTTCAACTACAACAGCCTCCTTTACTTCTTCACCCAAATTTTTCATACAATTAACAATCTCATCTACATGAAGAAAATAGTTAGCCACACTCTCATCATTATACATTCTGAGATTTTCACACTGAATTCTGAGAGTTTGGAGTTTTTCCCTTTTTACCTGTTCATCTCCTTCATAGCTCAGAACAATCTTGTCCCATATTTCCTTAGCTGATTTATACTGCATGACTTTGACAAATTCAGATTGTGATAGACATCCCAATAGAGTATTGACCGCCTTTGCATTTGTTTCATATTTCCTCTTTTCAGTCGGATCTGTGGGAGTTGATGCTGGAAAAGTATACCCTGTATCTATGATATCCCATACTTCAGTACCCAGAGATTGAAGATAGGCAGTAACTCTTACCTTCGAATATACGAAGTTTGTCCCATCAAAAACTAGTGGCCTGATTGATGCTTCCCTCTTGTAGTTTCTCATGATGAAAGATCTTCCTTCAAGCAATTAAGCTTCTTGAGAAGGACCTGCTCTGATACCAATTGTTGGAAATAATACTGAGAGAGGGGGGGGGGGGGGGGGGGGGTGAATCAGTATTATCATGTCAAATAATCCTTTTCAAAAACCAAATTGTGTATGCTACTTTAGTTAATTAAACCCGCGTATATACGCAATTATTCAGACGTAAAACCGCGTATACAGAGCAACCTTTTAATTTACTTAAACTTTCAGATGATGTTTGTTAATCTGAGATGCAGCATCAAATAACCAGTAACCAGAGATAGTAAAACAGAGTAGAAAGACAATCACGCACAAGAACACCAGATATAAGGTGGAAACCCAATGTGGGTGAAAACCACCTGCTGCAATTCGTCTCTATCTTTCTTTAAATTAGAAACTTTTGTTTACAATGTATTGGTGCAGTCCTTTTACCAGTACGCAGGCTGCAACCTGCAGAGAGCTACAACTCTCTCTCGTTTTCCAGCTTCTCCTGGAAGCGAGCTACAACCGCCTTAGCTCTTGCACTAGCCAAGATACTAGTATGTAGGTGCTGGCCTACAGAAGGCTACAACCTTCTCTTTCCTCCAGGGACCACGTTTCATCAATTTTCAGACTGGATCCATGAACATCAAACAATCATCAATTCTTCATAAACAAGACTCCTTTTCACTAACTAGATCTGAAATCAAGTAGATACTTCTCTGTCAGCTGTACCCAACACACAGTACCAGAAACCACACAACAGAACCCAGAACACAGCATCAATGAGCAAAAACAGCTAGATCACAACTTAAAGCATATACGCAATTTCAACAGTCTGAAACTTGCGTGCATACGCATCTGCGTATGGAACAACCTGCGTATACGTGCCTTTACTTCACCTAAACTGCGTGTATACGCGCCTTCGCTTCACTGAACCTGCGTACAGATCTATAAAGGACAACACACTCTTCCACCTATTCAATCACTGATTAACCCAAACTATCAGACTTATAGATCAAACAAGCGCCACATCTAGCAGATACAAAGATACTGTTATCCTGGCTTAAAGATTATGACCCAAGAAATAGTACTTATCCTTCCTTTTGTGCTAAGGTTCCTCCTTCCTTCAGATCCAGATCTGCATCACCACCCAATATACCAGCTCTCTCACTTTTTCAGATCTTCAATAATAATTCAGATGATGATTTGTCACAAGATCTCCTTCCTCTTTTATAGCCTTAGGCCTCTCCCAATACCATGGTTCAAAACCATAACATTTCAATACCATGACCCCAAAACTAGGGATCAACACATCTGACGAGACGCCATGGTCCAAAAGATTGGTTCAAGTTCCAAGATCTAACTGCCATGGACCAAAAGAATGATCCCCAACATATACGCGCTTTTGTAATGTATAACCCGCGTGTATACGCGCCTTCGTCTAGATGAATCTGCGTATATGCCTTTTTCTACTTTCTGAGTGTCTGAACTAAGATCTGATTCCAAAGAAGGTTGCCATCAAGGACAACACCTGTGCCATAGCTCCAAACCTATGCCATAATGCCAACACCTCCATCATTTCCATGCCTGCATCACAGTCCAAGCTCATTTTTTTTCTTACCATGCAAAAAACTGCAGAATGCTTGGAAGCAAAAATACATAGTGCTGAAATTTGGTTTTGCCCTAACTTGAAAACTGTGCATCCATTTGCAAAACTGTTACATAGGAAGTTGTATAGGGATGATGGCAACATGCCCGAGCAGTTTTAGCCAATTCCAGTGCAAGATTTCGAAGAAATCAACCTCCATCACCTTCAACCATTTTTTCATTTTCTCCATATCCGTGGATCCGTTTCAAAACTTGTTTCATGGGAAGATGCATATGGGTGATAGTAACCTACCCAAGCAATTTCAGTCAATTCTAATGCACAGTTTCCGAGAAATTGATCTCTGTAATCTTCAACCATTTTCCGTTTTTCTCGAAATCTGCGCATCCATTCATCACAATTTTTCTATGGGAGATGCATCATGATGGTAGGAACATGCTCAAAAAGTTTCAGATCGATCCGGTCTATCATTTGGGAGCAATGGAGAAAACAAGTTGTTGTCTTGGAAAAATTCAGCATCTGCAGTTTGAGGGTGCAGATCTGAACGTGGAAACAAATTCCTGCAGCTTAGATCTAGCCAGAGGATACCTGCACAAGACAAATAGCCATGAATCAGCCACCAAGCAATCATGCAACCATAGAAACAAATGCATGCAGCAGAAAAAAGGACCCAGCAGCACGTCGACTTACAGGTATTTGTCTAAACCAGTTCCTCTATTTCCATCAATATGATTCGAAAGTGCTTAAATGAATGAAATGGTGGGATTAAGCTAGGAAGCTAGCAAAGTTAACCCGACAGTGCCTTCTCTAGCGCTCAGCCGGAAATCATGCAGTATACATGGACAGTCGACTCACGTGAAAATTAAAAAAACAAGGAGTGCTGGCTGTTTGAACTCCAGTGCAACTAATCAAGAAGAGAACATGCAGTTCATGATAGCACTGTAGTCTGCATGTGGCCACGTACGCCTGGCCACTTCACTCCCTCACCATGAATCACGCCGCAATTAAAAATGCTTAGCTGAAACACCACCTGTTGTTCATTGGCACTTGAAACGTCCTCAACTGAAGTATGCATCCTCTGCCTCCACAAAATGATTAACTAGTCGTCCTCCACCTGTTTTTCTACCTGTCTGCAAGATTCTGTTGCGTATCGGGCTCACTCAGAGGCACAGTGGTGTTCTACAGGAACCGGGGGGGTCTTCTACAAGAAGTATGGTACAGCTTTCTAGAGCAGGGAAGCCTGGCCTTTTCCACATCAAATTTGGAGTTCCGAGAGAGGTAGGCTCAAAAAAAACTTTTCCCTGCATGGTATATTTTGAAAGGTGGTGAATTGAACTGTCTCGAGTAGGAGAATTAGAGATAATTCTGCCTGTGAGTTGAAAGCAGTAGTTTCCTGTGTGTTGCACGAAGTTTCTCAGTTGGTTTTGCGTCAAAATTCTCCTCCACAATTCCTGTTAAGAAAATTCCTCCTGTAGAAAAGATAACGCACTGTGAGGGCTCACCTGTATATAAAAATTTTGAATTTGCACGTTTGTATGTATGTTGGGAGTAAAAATTGAAATGTTATACCCTGTTTGTGGAAACCAAATTTCTCCCTCCATACACGGACAACAGAGTTTTGGGTAGCAAAAATAGTAGAACCAGGAAATTGGTGCGAAATTAAAGTATAAACACCTGAAAGATCCTGTCTTGAAGTTCAAAGGAGGAAACCATAATACAACAGTCCAAATGTTCAGAGCATTAAAACAAAACTCTCACATGTCAGGAGGGTTTATCAGGAAGGAACCCTCGGATTCCAGAAAATTGCGTGAACATCCCGCAGTAGTGGACCTCTTCTCCCATGCCAACTGGATGACATTTTGTGACAAAGTTCAGGGACATGACGATGAAATAGCGGAGGAATTCTTAATTACTCTACAACCTAAATTAAAGACTCTAGCCACTGTGAACTTCAGAGAGTTGACCTTAAAGCTTACCCCTGAACTCATTAGTCAAGTCACTGATATGTGCTTCACCCGTGCCAACTGGATGACATTTTGTGAGAAAATTCAGGGACATGACGATGAAATAGCGGAGGAATTCTTAATTACCCTACAACCTAAATCAAAGACACTGGCCACTGTGAACTTCAGAGGGTTGACCTTAAAGCTTACCCCTGAACTCAATAGTCGAGTCACTGATCTGCCATTGGGGATACGCTAGAGCAAAGAGGAGAGAGCATTAGGCCAAAAAGCCAAGAAATCATTCTTCCTACCCAAGGAATAGTTTGTAGAAGATAAGAACAGGGTAAGGAGGGCCAGTTTACATCCTTTGTGGAGCGAAGCCAGTCTCCAAATTATGAAATACATTACCTGTGAGGGACAGTTCAGTATTGTTTACGGCTATCATTTCTGGTTGCTAAAAGAACTAAGACATGGGTTGGATTTACCCCCAGAGCAGAAGTTAAGCATCCCCTATTTTCTCTTGCAATAATTGATTGAATGTGGCACAAAATTGAAGGAAGGTAGACCGGATCAATTAGCCCATCATGCGCTCTTCAAGCTTCTAGTGGAAGATGCCCTCCATACCTACACTGTCCCCCTCTCCTGGGAAATTTTCCGCAACATGTCCAGAGATGACGATATAATAATTCTGGCTGAGGAACTCACCTCATCCAGTAGTGAAGAAAAGGAAAACACTGAGGCAAGAGAGAAAGCCAGTGGTAAAGAAACATAGGACAGACCACCACAGAAAGATCAAGAAGAGAAACGAGGAAAAGGCCAAGTTGTAGAGCCTAAAACTGTGGGAGGAACAATGGCGCAAACACCCAGGGAGAAACGACGGCAGAAGAGAGTAGAGAGGACTGAAAAAATCCAAACAAAGGAGGGCACAACCAAGGCAACCAAACAGGAATTAAAAGGAAAGCCACATCCAGCCAAACAGGCCAAAACAGTTTCTACAGGAAGTCTGAAAACAATTTCTACAGGAAGTCCGAAAACAGTTTCTACAAGTAGCTTGGAAACAGTCGACACAGGACTTTCTACAGGAAGTATGGAAACAGAGCACCAAAAGGAGAAATCACCTGAGATTTTGGCTAGGGAGGCAGTAGCTATGCTGGCTACCTTAAGCACATCTCCACGGCAAAAAGGGGAGAGAAAAAGGCAAACTTCCTTGTACTTTAAGGGAAGGAGGAGCACACAGATCAAATTAGGCAGACCCCAGCCACAGTCAAAGGAGCAAATTGTCATTAAAGACACAACAAATAAACAAAAGGAGGAGTCTCCTTCAAAGATATCCATCACCTATGAATGAGGAAGCCAAAAACCTTCACTTGGAGAAAGAGAATTCAGATGATGGACTCAAAGACAGCTCTACAGGAAGCTGAGACAGTTCTACAAGAAGTTGAGAATTCTCTACAGGAAACTCAGGCTAAGCTAAGAGAGACCGAGAAATTGGAGGAAAAGGTGGCCAAACAATCACAGGAAGAAGGAAAGACAATGAAACATTTGATGAACAACGAAGAGAGGACAAGTTGCCGGCTGAGGTTGAGGCACTAACAAAACTACTACAAGAAAAGGAGCATAGGCAGTGGGAAGAAGTAGGGAGAAAAGCATGGTTTCATGACCAAGAAGAGGACATCACTTCAGAAGCTTGGCATGACAGGGAGGCCACCAGCGCCATCAAAGATGAAGAGATAGATTAGTTGCTCAGAGGATGAGCAACACTTTTAGTAGGGGGGTGATGATGAGCCCCAAAAATGGATAATTATATGGGCTCATTCAACCTCCTAATTCAACTTAATCCACCATTCTCATTAGTTTATTGCATGTTTTTTATTATGTTTGTGTTAATAGAGTGAATTGGGTTAGTCATTATACCAACAAGTCTAATCTGTGCTTTATGCAGTCTTTTTGGTCAATTTGGAGACAAAATCAAAGGTTTAAATGAGCACTTGGCAGCCAAATTCGTGGAGAGGATTTGTAGGAGGGTGTCCCCTTCATTTATGGGCCCTTACCTCGAATTTTCCACCATCAGCTCAGAGTTCAAGGGCCACCAAATCGATTATCACAAGGGTAGCCGAGCAAGGGCTAGTAAAGTTGCTATTAACAACAAGTTCTGGCAGCTGAGTTCCTAAAGTTTAGGAGGGTTGTTGGGGTCCTCAATTTGTATAAATAATAGGGCTTAGGGCCTCATTTCAGTTAGTCATTTTGTTGGCAGAAGTTAGCTAGTTTGTAGTTCAATTTCAGTCATTTTTTTAGGCAGTAGTTTATCTCTGCATTTCAGCACATTTCCAAGCTTTTTCTTGTAGACAGTTTTTGATGTAACTATTATTTCTTGAGCAATAAATGAATCCAGCTTTGCACCAGCTCTGATATTCCTTAGAAGGCTGTATCTCTTGGGGTTAGGCCCATTGCGAGTGCCCAGTACCTCCTTTGTTTAATTTTATGTGTCTTTGTTGCATTCTTAGAATAAAATCTGCTATTTAGATTTAAATCTTGTTTTGTTATTTAGGTTGCTTTTGATGATTAAAGGCTTTTTCATGTTCAGATTTACTTGATAGGTCAATAACAGGGAAGATCTTGAGAAAAAGGCCATCAAGCACCTTGGATCTCACCTCTCCCTCAGTGGAATCATGAGCTGGGACCAAGGTGACCTTGCTGCCACCAAAAACACTGTCTTTGCTTCACCATGCAATTAGTAGTGTTAGATTCTTAGTTGCTAAACTTGATATCAGTCTTGGTTGCATGCTTAGGTTTATGACTACTTAGTTGCATAGTTATTTCACTTGATTTTGTTGCAATAGACTTCTATTCCATTTCTTTGATGTTATCTAGGTCAGAATATGCTAACGTAACTAGGTCTTTGATTTTCCAAGTCCTTGTTTGTTCCGTTTGAAAAACAACTTGAAAAGCACTTGTTATACTTCTTTATCTGCCCATACTCCATCAATACCACCTGCTCCATCCTCTACTTAGAATCCTTGCCTTACATTTGCCACATTTGCTCACTTCGCCCTAATTCTCATATTTTTGTGCAACATTGTTCTATCCCTCCTTAAACAAATCCAACCATCCTCGCTGCTCCTCAACTCCATCCACCACACCCTGGACCTCCTTACACCCTTATCTCACCTCCATACCCACTTCTTCACTTTTTTCCTTCCATGAATCCTCCAAATCCCATTTCTGAACATCTTGCAGAAAATTACAGACATCCTGTAGAAATTCTAGAACATCCTGTAGAACCCCTATAGACTTCCTGTAGAAGCTCACGAAAGTGGTTTCTTGAGATCCGATCACTGTGAAATTCTCTGGAAGGGTACTAGGGACCCCTTAGGCCCTCTTCTAACCTTCCCCACCTCCTGCAAGCATTTCCTTTCGCCAATCCACCTTTGCAGAGTAAAAAACAGTTAAAGCACATGCACAATAATTCTGCCAACTTACTCAAAAATACAAAAAGATGTTTCTTTTCAGATTTCACTTCAGAAGTAGCTTAGTCACATGCATTTTACTTTTCTAAGAGTCAATGGCATTTCTTTCTGTAGCTTTCATCATTTTTCTTGCATCAGTAGGGTTAGTCGGTAAAACTAGGGTTTGCGAGGGTTTGCATTTCCTTTCCGCTTTTCGCTTCTTTCTGCAAGTAGATTAGCCTCCTTTGAGTTAGCTTTCATCCATCAGTTAAAAATCTTCTTCTAAGAGCTCATAAAATTTGGCTTAAGCTCCTAGTGGACTTGTACCAGCTGACCAAGTGACAACTGTGGCAAGAGCTAGTACTTGTGCATACAGCACCATCGCTTCCAAGTTTGTTACGAACTACCGGGTTGATAAAATTAAAGAAGGGAGTCGCAAGAGTTGCAGCATTATTGCTGCAATACTGGGGCCCACCACTATGATGGTTACGTATATGTTTTATGACAACATCTATTTATGGCTGTCATCATGTTTTTACTTGTAAATGAATGGACAATGCATCTATAACCTAATATATGTTAATGCAACAAATGAAATGAGGGAACATGAAATGAGGGAACAATGGCTCTTAGAGATTCTCAAATAAGTACGAGATCCCTGTTCTTAAAACTTTTGTTTACACCTGTGGATTACATGTTTGTGATATGTTTGGTGAAATGCTTGTCATGATTAGTAAGGGTTTGGTTAGGGGCTTGTTCAACTATTTGATTTTGCATCATTGTTTCCCTGTTATTTTATTGCTTTGAAGATGTTATTCCATTATGGGAAGTGGCTTGGGCTCTGGGCCTGAAAAAGTGGCTCAAATCCTAGGGAAGCTGGCACAGACCTGGACAAAATGGTCCCTGAACACTAGTTGGCAGGCCTGTGAGAGCATCCAGAGGCCCCTGGATGTTAGCATGCTCATATCATGAGAGCGTCCAAAGCTAAAGTGATCAAAAACTTCAGTGGGACCCAAGGGCAAGCCCCCTGAAGTATTGGAATGGTTCTCAAGGGTCCCATAGGTGATGTGGAAGTTATGTATGTTGTGACTCTGTTGATTCCATTTCATTAAGGTCACATAGGAGGTTGAATCCAATCATAGTAGCCTCTCATCACATGTTTACCCCGATTGGCCAATTACTTGGGTAGATGTGGGAGGAGGGTGTTACAAGATCTATGTTTACATGAATATTTCCTAGCCTCTTCCAACCTCCATAGATATTTATTGTCATAATAATGTTTAGAAGTAATCTTTAGATTATGAACATGTCCCTTTTAGATGTAGACATTGTCATCAATAAGGTAATATTATTAGGGATTGTTCAATGAATACCAAGGAATCATTTGAAGCACACCCTTCTTATAAAGAGCAATATTATTAGAGAAAGGTTGCCGAAAGAAGAAAAAAATGAGTCCTCAAGGTACCTCAAATCTTGACCAGATCCCTAGATTTGGAAATAGGTTTGAGTCTCTCTCCTTTACGAACAAGTCTCCAAAGACAGGAAACTTTCAATGAAGCATAGAGTCAACAGTAGGAAAATCTCATAACCCTCTATTGAATCCTACAGAGCCCGCACAAAAGTCTTTTGAACAATACTAATAAAATCCAACATGTTAGGGTCCCACCCTAACCCCCTTATTTATGTCATGGGATCATGTCATAGTCAAGAGTCAATAAAGCCCATATTAATAATTGTAAGTGGTTAACCCGCAATTAATGACGGGACCATAGTTAGTTGGAAATGGGCGATAGTATTAGATAGACGGTATTAATAAAACCCACAGTATTGGCCCGTGGTATTGCATGTATGAGTCATATATAAAGGATGGAGACTCCCTGCGAGGAGTATCGTGTCTTGTTTTGTAATCGAGCTCTGCTCTATTGGAGGTTGCCCCCTCGAAGAGGCCTGTGAACATTTCTCTCTGAGTAATAAAATCATTGCTATTCTGTGTTCTGGGTATATTTTCTTCACATATTCTGTGTTTTGGGTATCTTTTCTCCACCTATTCTCTGTTCGGTATTACTTTGCAGGTTAAGAAGCATAACAAGTGGTATCAGAGCACTTTCCAGGGATCAGTGGGATCTCCAAATTTTAGCAAATTTTTTTTTGGCTAGAGACGTGTTCTGGCATCTTTAAACCACGGGATCTGTCGTTAAGCGCATAAACCTACGGATTTGGGGAGGCATCCACGCAGGAAATACAAGAGGTGGTCACGTCTGTTGGACTCCCTTGTAACCCCTGCGGGTACCCCTTCGAGTAGTAGCGCATTAGACAGAACCGTGCATGGACTGTCTTCCACGTACCCTCTGGGTATATAGGAAGCCCCATAGCTACCTTGAAGCCTCGCCATAGATAAACCTTCGGCCATCTTGCGGCTACAGTACACCGAGAACAGCACTCGGAGAGATTACTCGCCCGTACGATAGGGTAGTCGGGTTGTACGGCTAAGGGTATGGTCGATCCTCCTTAGTTAGAGCCTTGAAACATTGGGCCGAGTACTACTGCTAGACCCTTATGTATATTGCGATCTGTAGCACCTGACACTCCTCAAGACCATAGTTCCCTTTTCTATAGGGGGATAACACATCATCTATTCCAGATCCGTTGGTGTAAAGGAGTGAAGCCGCAGAAGAAATCAGTCATTCAGATCTATTAAGATCCAGCAGATCCGCAGCAGTAGTCTATTCCGTTGCCAGATCCGCCATCCAGATCCAGCAAATAATCCCAAAGGAAAAGGAGCAAGCCCACGAGGAGGAGTCTAATGGCAATGGATACCATTTAGGTGAGTCTAGCCACTCTCCTCACGGCTGGCACACCCTCCCACAACCCAGTTAGCGACCTCCCAAGTTAGATATGCATAAATTTGATGGTTCTCACCCATCGGCATGGATAGCGCAAATGGAGCAGTATTTCAAATTAAATTGCATCTTAGATGATGCGACTCAGCTTATGTTGGGGAGCATGTACCTGGACAATGAAAGGTGGCAATGGTGGGAATGGCATCAACGTCGCAGTGGAGCTTTTAGGACTTGGAACCAATTTACAAAAGCTCTTCAAGACCGCTTTGACCAGGAATCCTCTTTTTTGGGTCGTCTTAATAAGCTCCGACAGACTGGCACAATGGAGGAATATATTACAGCTTTTGAATCCTTAGCATTCCGTACTTGGGGTCTCTCAAATGCGTTTTACACGGAATGTTTTATCAGCGGCCTTAAAGAAGCTATTAGAGCCCAAGTCCTACTGCACCACCCTCCCTCATGGACGGAGGCTTGCAAGGTAGCTCGTAACGTGGAACGTGCATTAGCAGCCCAATACAATCGCCCAAATTTCTCAGCTAAAGGTCGACCTCCACAGGCTCATAACACGACTCAAACACTTAAGGTCCAAAAGGTGTCACCGGCGGAAATGGCAGAAAGGAGAAAGAAAGGCCTATGTTACTACTGTGATGAAAAATACTCCCCAGGTCATAAATGCAAGGAGCCCAAATTTTTTCAAATTGATGCCACTGACTATAGCTCAACAGAAGAAGATCCACCACTGGAGGAACATGAGCCGCTAGAGGAAGACAACCAACAGGACAATGTCTCTGACGAACCAGTTATTTCGTTGCATGCTTTGGCAGGGATTTCTTCCCCTCAAACTCTCAAAATCAGAGGGTTTATTAAACATCGCCCAGTCGTAGTCTTGATTGATAGTGGAAGTAAACATAATTTCATCCATCAAAAACTCGCAGAAACAGTGCATTGTTTTGTACGAGCAGTTTCTAACTTCCAAGTTCAAATTGCGGATGGAGACACAATGAAATGTGAAGGC
>APFE031405898.1:0-33424 GCA_000404065.3 Pinus taeda
CACGCCATGTTGGACAAGTAAATCATGCATTTTTACCTTCCAGATCTCAAAATTATTCTTGCCATTAAATTTCTCAATTTCAAACCAGGCACTTTGAGTTTTCGCCATTTTGTATCAAAAAACACAATAATCTCCAAAACCAACTTTAAATACCAGCAATTTAAAAAAAAACTGCCTGTGCCTTTGTTTTTACATAACAAAAAAAAACTGCCTATGCTTCGCTGTCTTCGCTTTACAAAAAAAAAATTCCTACCGTTGAGTATCACACTCGAAAGTATTACATCCCTTTCATGCAAATCACGTGCCAGCAATCAAACCATGCACCAACAATCAAACCACGCACCAATGTAAGTGCTTCCTTAATGGTCCACATGCGTAATGGTCAAAGCCATATTTTAAAGCAACAATGTAAGTGCTTTCTCATAAATCCATCATTGTATTTCCTCACTAAAAGAAAAATCGAATTCTTTTATGTGAAAGACAATGGTATACTTGTAAATGCGTTCTGCTGTTTTTTTGTTTAACAAATATATGTTATATAACTTTAAAAGATCTGCCCTTTAAAAAATCTGCCACAAGCTCCACGCAACAATGGGTTATAACATATAGCTCCACGCAGCATCGGTTTTGAGCATATATATGTTGATTTAAAAAAAAAACATAACTGCCCTTTAAAAAACGTCCACAAGTTCCACGCAGCAACTCATACTGAACTGTTAAAAAAAACAAATAATTTGACACACGCTGTCATGCCAAACAGCGTCCATGTAGCCGATGGAATACCACGCAGATGCTCAATCCGTAATTCACATGCACGCAGATGCCAGGTATATCCCTCATATGCACCAGGTATATCAAAAAAAAAATCGGTTTATAGAAATACGCAGCACCAAATCAGACGCCCATTGAACTCACAATGCGATTTTTTATGGATCAAACATTCATTCCGAGATTCTCTTTCAGAAACAATCACACATTCAAATGTATAATATATAGATTTATCAGTGAGTTACCATAAAGCCTGTGCAAATTCCTTTCAATCGCAGTTGCTGACTCCTCCAACACCCTACGCAAATGTTCGCTCTCCGGTGGGCAGTTTCGAATACCTCCACGCTATGCAGCTCCAGCCAATACAGCTCCATGCACACGAACAACATCCAAAACTCCAGCTGCCTCCAGCACGTAATATCGCTTATCCACGCAGCAGGTCACATCCACGCAGCAACAGTCACATCCAAAACAAACGAACCCTCAGGGCTCCAGCACAGCCAGCGCTCCACCTCCAGCAGTGCCGCTCCTCCAACGTGCTCTGATGCAACTTGTTGGAATTCAGAGGCACAGCAAATCAAACAAAATACACAGCAGAATATCAAGCACATATGACACAGTTTTAAACGTGGTTCACCCAACCAATCTGGGCTACGTCCACCAAACATAGGCATCAGGAATTTATTAATCAAAACAGGAGATTAAATCATGAAATCCTCACAAAACTCTCACCCTCTTAGCAAACCATCCGAATGGTTGCCTGTTATATAGCATAGAGAATCTAACAGCCTCATTAACTCACTCACATCGAATATAGGAGGCATTAACTCCCTCCCAACAACCTGGAGCTAATCTAGGAACATAATTTCTATTGTTGTCATCAGCTGAGATTTTTCCTATTTTGCTCCAAACAAAAAATCTCAACAAAAAATATTTATTTTACTATCCATAAAATTGAAATAAATAGCTTTAAGCATATACTAGATTTCAAACTTGGTTGAGCAAGTAGAGAAATTTGGTAATGAATTATTTATTAATCAATAATGGTTCATGTAGGTTGGAAATCCTATTGATTGTGTTACGAGAATGGAGGTCTATTTTCTCCATTCATGTTTTGCAAGAGTTCTTCTAGTTGTGTTCTTATGGCATTTGATTCATCTTCTAGCCACCCAAGATTTTGTTGAAGTTCCAGTATGATATTCATTATCGTTAAGATATATTGGCTAGCCATTGAGTTATCTTGGCTAAGCATTAAGATATCTTGGGTCATTGCATATAACTATTCTTGCATGATTTTTCCATTGTTGCCTTTGGTCATTTGTCTCAATGTTAGTATTGCAATAGTAATAGCTAAACCATGGTATTCTAAGTGACAAAGTGTTCCTAACCCCTGCCTCTACCATATTCAAATTACCAGTTCTTTGGAACTACAATGATATGGTATAGTGCAGTGCCAAATGAATAATTCCAAGAATATCAAAATCATATTTCAAATTCCTAACAAAGTTTCCATTTAAGGTAATTTTTTCTTAAAACACAAACAAATTTAGAAATCACTTCAAAAAAAATATTTATGACAACGATGATACCAAAAAGACTTAGAAAATTAAAAAAACAATAGACAAATGATAAAATAAATCTTGATAACACTTTTTAATTATAGAATAAATGAATAAAATCATTTACCTAGAGATTTTAGAAATGAGTTAAGTGCTAGCAAACCTACAAAAAGATTTAGGAAATTCAAAATACAATAGAGATATGATAAATCAAATCTCAGTGATGCTCATTTTTTGTAGAAAAAAAATCACTTTCCTAGAGATTTTAGAAACGTTTTTAGAGCTAAACAACCTACATATAGTGCATTAGAAGCCATAAGTCATATAAATCATGACTTGCCATCAAATTTCTGAAAGGACATGTGACTGATATCAATTTTAATGGTATTCATTTACCACTCATCATCAACAATGTGGCTAGTACTTATTTATCTAATTTTCAAACTGTTGTAGGGAAAACCTAGCACTCCCCATTTTTGACTTATTTATTTCAAATAATGGGGACCCTTTCCATTAATTTTTGGTTAAATCACCTTTTTGATATTTTCTTTTGGTTAAGTGTCCTACAATTTTTCTATTTTTTCATTTTCTTCGGATTTCTATTTTGATCTCTTCATTGAGTACAAATTTTCGCTAGCTTTCCATCGGTACTTGTTTCGTCTCATTTGGTTACACGATTTACAAATGGTGCTCATCCGAAGTTTGATATTTTTTACCGCCTAGGTTAAAAATGTATAAAATGTATATTATTTTAATTTTTGTAATTAAATTAGTAATTCATTGTAGATATTAATCCCTGGTTAGTTTTTACTAGTTTCTTCATTTTTCACTAATGGTCCTACAAAATCACCTAGCCAAATTGTAAAACAGTTAAAATAATGCATTTTTGGGATCTCAATAATTAATTCCTAGTTTTAAAAGAAATTATGAGACCCAAAATCTCAAAATTACAAAGTGTTTGTGGTTCATTTTGTAATACTTTTAGTTATCGAAGTGGCTATAGTGTATAATAGGAGAGTCCCACTCTAAGTGGGCCCCACTTCACCTCACCTCCCTTCCTATAAAAAAAAAGAGACTCTTGATATAATTCCTTTGATATTTGAAACCTCTCATATAATTCCTCTGATATTTGAAACTTTTGATTTAATTTCTCTGATATTTGAAAGCCCTGATTTTTTTCTTCCGATATTTTAAAGCTCTGATATGCAAATATTGGAATTTCGGCATATCAGTGTTTATTTTTTATTTTTTGCACATTTTAAAGTTTTAATATTACTATTGCCTCCAATCTCTAATATTTGTTTTATACGATTGGCTATTTTCATTTTCCTTATGACTCTTGCCTCCATCACGCTTACCTCCCTCACCTCCTTATCACTCCACCTCACATACCTCCTCCTCCTCCTTACCATATTTCGAAAGGCATGTATAAGGTTGGTTTTTTTAATAGTAATAATTATCTTATATTAATATTAAAATATATTATATATTAATTATAATTATAATTATAATTTTTATATAATATAAATTAAGAAATAATTATAATTTAATTTAGGATTATATTTTAATAAAAAAATACATATTTTTGGCCTAGGCAACAAAATTCCCAGAATTCTAGTAGTTTTGATTCTTCAACTTTGGAAGCTCATAAGTTGAGTTTTACTTGGCCAAATAAGGCACAAGATAGTTCGTTGGATAGATAAAATCATAGATATTATTACTAAAGTGGTTACATAACCAGGTTTGATCATTTAATGAGTCTAAAATTAAGCAGAAGATCAAACTTCAAATTTATAAACATAATTAGTTTTCTAAGTTTAATTTTCTGCATTTTTATTTTCTCATAACCTCTATTGAATAAAGATCCATTCATCTATGTTTTCATTGATCAATTAGATATTTACAGGGATCAATGGAAATCTCAGATTTCCTTTTATTTATTTATTCAGTTGAGTTTTAATTGAAGATGTTTTATCTTGTAGATTTGGTATTTTTTATTTTAATTTTAATTTTAATTGAATTTTGATTGGTTTTGGCAGGAAAACATTTGAAGAGATAAAAAAACAAGATTTCAATCAATGAGATTGCTCCAACAATAGAAGAGTAGGAATTTGGACCAATGAAAATGGTTAGAGTAAAATTACTCTTCAACACCTCTCCTATTTGGAATTCATTTTGTAAATTATAAATAGTGGTTTGTAGAATGTACAAAAGAGCTTCTCCTCTTTGCAATTATGGAATTCTTAAAATCACTATTGTAATAGAGATTTAGAGTTGTAGATGAGAGGAGAGTAAATATCAGACCCGAGGAGTATGCAAATTTATCTTTTGCAAATCTGAATGATGTATGGGGAACAGAGCTTGCATTATTGTAGCTCTTGTTTTAACAACACAATTTTTGAGTTGTAGAGGATTGTTGGAGATCAGAGCCAGAGAAACAGTTTCAAATAAATTGGTATTTAAAATACTATTGTTTTAATACTAGTTTCATTTTATAATGATAGAAATGTGTCATTTTTATTCATATTTGTGCTCTATTGTCAATGCGAGTAATTTGCCTCAATAATATGTTATTATTTATCTCTGCTCTTGTGTGCTAAAGTTTGATTTCTAAGTAATTATTTAGTTATAAATCAGGCTTTTTATTCTGATTTAACAAATAGTGATATTTTGTGAACTATTTCCTTATATTATTATTTAATCATTCGAGTCGCTGATTTAATAATAATCATTATCTACTTCTTAAATGTTGTTGATTAGTTATCTTAGTTAATAGATTTTTGAACAAAATGTGTTTTGGTATTCATAATATCAATTAATTGAACTACTTCGTTAACTTGATATTCATTATAAGCTAGACATTAAAATCTCAATCATTTAAATATTTTTCTCATGGTTGGGTTAGATCTACATCTTTCTAATAAAGATAGGCTTAGGATATTTTTCCTTTTGCTTTCCTTCAAGGATTAATTCACATTTAGATTTAATTCTACATTTCTTGAAGTCCTCCTATCAAAGAGGAAAAATTTATTTGTGGCTTGGTTAAGCCCCAAACTAACTTAAGGATCACTTTCTTACCTGATCAACAAGAGGGATGATCTCATATCTCTACTCTATTGGTGAGTGAAAGTCATACTTTAAGCCATTGGAGATAGAGACAAGGTAACTGGACCTATTTTAACCACTCAAAACCACCATTTTAATGGAAAAGGAGTTGCTCTAAGTTTCCATCCGAGTGGTCTCCCTTATAATGTTGTAGGCAGATAATTTCAAGCCTTCAACATTTTGGCACTAGAAGGAGGGCATAATAAATTGTTTTCTTTGAAATTTTTTAGATTTTATTACTATGGCCCCATGTAAAAGACTTCCTTGGAGTTGCTTTATTGGAACTCATCCAAAAACCACTCCAGTAAAGGTAGTTAAGGTCCTGTCTCAGGTAAAATATAATGGTAAGACATCTGCTTTTAGTCATCTCCTTCAATTTATCTTAAGTTGCAATAATTTCAGTATTGAAGAAGATATTATTTGTAGGATATTCACTTGTACTTTGACAAGAAAAGCCAAAGACTGGTGCTTATCAGTTCTAGCTGCCTCTGTACGTAGTTGGGACAATTTTTCGAAGATTTTCTTTCATGCATTTCAGGAATATGACTACGAAAATGTATGTGATCATTTAGAAGAATTGCATAGGATAGAAGGTGAGACTTTAGATATGTTTTATGTTAGATTTAAATTAGTTTTAATGCAGTTTCAGTCCAAATATTTGCCTCCTCAATTCCAATTAATTGGATGGTTCAGGCATTTAGTGTCTCTGTCTTGTGATAACTATCAAGAACCTAAAAGTATAGCCTTTGTTGATAGTGATACACTTTCTCAGACTAACAACTTCGATTCTTCGCAAATTTAAATTACAAATGATAATCATTATTCCATAAATGCTCCAAGTTTACATAATGTTGATCAAATAAAATTACAATAAGATGCACAATCTATTAGCAACAATCAACAACAATTAAATCAACCAGAGAATGTTGAAAATGCACACTTTACTACTAAAATTAATTTACAATCTGCTAATATAAATTGCAAAAGAAGGAGCAGCTTAGCAACAATTTTCAAATCGAACAAATACATGAAGAATCTCGATTGTCTATTTTGGAAAATCACAAATCATCTATGCATAGAGAAACCTTCAGGTATATATCTTCAACCTCCTCTTTTTCTCTCTACCCTGATATATTTAGTAATAATAATATAATTCATATTCAATCAATAGTTCCTTTGAATACAAATTTAATTTTAGAAAACAAAGGAATTGATATTAACAATGAATTATTGAAAATTGGTAGAGAAAATTTAATCGGTAATTCAGTTAATAAACCTGAAGATTCTCTTAATTTGATATTCAATTACTTTCCCCGTTCTCATTTATTTAATTCAGAGGAAAATAACACTTATGTAGTTACTTATGATGATGACTTGGAAAATGAAAATATTCAACCTCTTTTATCTTCTGAAATGATTTTGTCTGATTCCTTAGGTGAATCTAATTTTGAAAATAAAGAGAATTTTAATCAAGGATTTATTCTGGTCCATTCTAATTTTCAAACATTCAATCATCATATTGATTTTGGTATTCAAGAAACTATCCCAATTTTTAATTCTTACGATGGTGAAATGTCCTTTTTGGATCATAAGCTTGAAATCTTCCCATTCCCGCAAAAGGAAGCGAACAATGAGTTGAATTTTATAATTAATATTAATTCTTGTGGGAAAATAATCTTCGCAAATGAATCCCACTCATGTTGTACCATTATTTGTAGCATTAATGTAGACTTGAATTTGCTTCGTTTTCAGTTCCCTCAGTTTGAATTTGTTTTTCTTTCGAATTTGTTTTTTGAATTTTTGAACACATTGTGCTAGAAATTTGAGCATTCAAACCATAAACACTCCTCAAGTATATTAATAATCATATATGAAAATAAATTCCATAATTTCAAGCATGAACATCAACAGATTTTAATTTTAAAATTTTATTTGAAGTTCATGCTTGCCCGATTTATTTTTGATTTTCAAATAAGTTCATCACAAATTATAGCACTTAAGAGTGCACCATTTCGTTATGCTCAACAATGGAACACTGCCAGAAACCTTCTAAATGTTCATCCATACTTTATCAATCCATTTGAAAAACATATGGAATTTCCATGACTCAGGAATATTCCTAACTTTTCCAGTATTTAGTAGGCTTCAATGATTAAAAATGTATCATTCAAGCCTAATATGATGTTTCCTCTTCCTTTGAACTTCTTCCAATCAATCACTAAAATTCATGCTATTTTTTATGATCTTGTAAACATTTGGTTGGAATAATTTCAAGGTAAGAATTTTGTAAATAAATTTATTTTGTCGAAATTGTTAATTGTACATAATAGGCTGAATTTTTCTTTTTTTTGCAGTTTTACTTCTATCGAATGATCTATATATACATGCAGGAGTTAAAATGAGAGAATGTTGACGTCGGAAGTATGACTATACCTAGTCATGTTTCCTCTTCATTCAATTAGAATTAGAGATAGATTAATTTAGGTTTAAATTCCTTTCTTGTTTACATTTATTTCATTATTGCATATTTTTAATAAGAAAGTAATGAAACCAAGTTTTTCTCGGCTTCCCCTTTCATTTTTTGGCAAAGTGGCTTAGAACATATCAAAGTTCTTATAAAACAGATCATACACACTTGTGAAAGTCTAATTGTCTTGTTTTTGTAAAATTTAATCACATTGATCATATATGAAGTAATTCCAAGCATTTTCTATAGCTTGGAAATTTCTGATTCACAACTATTTCAAAAAGCCCATTTTCAACACTCTTGTCCTTCGATGTAAATTTGAGATGGATGCAATTTGAAAATTCATTACTTATAATTTTAGACTGAATAAGTAGATGATTTTGAACATATGAAAATATTGAGAAATGCATGGGGGAATTTTAAGATTCATGAGGTAAGCTTACAATCAATATGCTTCCAGGTATGCATTTTACAGGTTCATCTTCATCTATTGCTAGGTTTTTTATTTTTCGTAGTTTAATTCTTATTTTGTTTTGTTTCTTTTGCAGGTCTTCATTGACTTGATTTTGGAGACTTGAGACAAGCAAGCATCCAACCATTTCTAAATCTGCAACATGTTCAGGGAAGTATTTGTTGTTTTATCAGAATTTGGGTATTCTTTAGTTTTTCTTCTATTCATTAAAACGCTGATAGGCATTTAATACATTATTAGAAGATTCATATCAGATCATTATAATATTGTAACTCTCCTCATAAGAAATTTATGATAAAATAATTCTCTGATCAAATATTTCCGATAGTTAGTATAATTATTAAAGGGCTTTTTATTAGAAGGGAAAGTTGAGTTGGGCTCTTTCTTTCGAATTAAATACTTTAAGAACTACCAACCCCACAGGATTGCCAGGTAGAATTAATGATCAGAGTTTCTGAATATCATAACTTTTCATATAAGCATCACTCAAAATGCTCTGATATCCATATCCTCCATTCCTCCGATATCTCTTTTTTCCCATCCTCCGATATATTCATCTCTGATGCTCTAATATCCTCATATTGCTAATCTATGATATTCCCAATCCTTCGATTCTTTGACAACCCCCTCCTATCCATATCAGAACTGCCATATTAGAAATTCCTATCGGATGTCACTCTTTTCAACCCTTGAGATCAAATATCTGATACACAACCACAAATATCCCTTCTCGCTTATATTTTTAGCCGTTATTATTTAATAATAAAAACCTATTGGAATGTAAGAATATCACATGTCTCAAAGATACAATGATAAGATTTCTTCGATAAAATATTTCGATACACTCATGTGTGTAGACCCACGTGAATTTACATTTAGCAATAATGAGTCAATAATAATATTCTACCTCTAATCAATTTAGACAAAATGAAATACTCATACTCTTTATTATTCTGATTTACTACAAACGGAGGAAAATTCACACAAAAATATCGTGATGAATGATCTTATCCATGATTTTATCCATGCCTGTTCTGAATCTTAAAATAGCCGAGTTGAATTGAATGATTACATTGCACTCGTTCATAATGTTTTTCCTTTAGTCACATTCCTTTCTTTCGAAGGGACTTAGAGCCTCTAATTGGTGAATTTTGAAATCTCGATCCTCTACTTTTCATTTTTCTGAGATTTTTCCTCAAAATTTCAGATTTGTTGGCTTATTGGACTCTTACATTTGTATTATATCAAAATCATTTAAAACAAATTCTAAGATTTACCTCTTTGAGAACCAAATTTCATTTTCCTTCATTATCATGTCCATTATACTTAGTAAAGGAAATGGCGTCTATTTCACTATCTTCATTGGAATCTTTTGGTCTCAGGGTTTTGTAAGTTGATTTTGGCTTCACAGAAGGTTTTCGAGATCTTTAACACTCGATTTATTCTCATATTTATTAAATCTCAAACTCCTCTCCTTGGAAGCCTATTTTACAAGTAAATGTAAGTGCTCTTGCAATAATTTTTACAAAACTTCAAATTATCCCATTATTGGAATGAAAGTCATCGAAACTACTTTATAAAATCTTACAAAACTTTTTACCTGCAATGCAGAAATGTTTGATATACTAGTGTTGTAGCGGCCACAACCATCCTCCAAAATTTTTCCTTAGCTTTGTTTTGGAGCCTTCCTACCAACCATCCTTAGCAGCATGTATTTCACTGCCCAGGTACTTATGCTTTCAGTTGAGTTTCTTTAGCTTATCAGCTTGTGTTCGCTAACTTATTTGTCTTTCACCCACAAGCTGAACTCCCATGGGTTGGTCTCAAACCAGTTCTTAAGCTGACTTGGAGAACTGCGTAGAACTGGAGGGAAACCAACCTTGCTCTCTAGAATTGTTAAGTGTATCCTGGCAGCCAACACTGCTCTCCAAAATTGTGAAGACCAGACAGGCTTCCTTCCCCAAGAAAATTACGCAGAGCATCCCATCACCAGGTTGTCTCTCAGAATTTGTGTAGTTCTGAAAGGCATCCTTGGCTTTAGTGCAGAAATTGCGTATAGGTTAAGGGGCAGCTAGATCCACTCAGCCCAAAAACTACGCAGAATTCATCCCAGGTCTTGCTGTTTGTTGCATGTGCTCATAGGTTGATCGATTGACTCTAGGACTATGTAATATTTCCTTGTAGGCATGGGCAAATTTTTCCTGAAAAAGAAAAAAGCAAAAAAGAAAAAACATCCCTAGATTTTAGGGATCTACTTTTAGCAGTTGCGGGTTGCATGCAAAAGCCATTTTAGAAACCTCCCGCCAAGTGTTGCTTTTTCCTATATTTGTCACATGCATGTCATAAGCCTCAATCTTGTCAAAATTATTTATTCGACGCTTCAAATCTCATTCTTCACTTTCGATCTTGGAGCTCTAACATCCCCAACACATTTAGAACCTTCAACACACTCATCACAATTTTTTTTGGGTAAGTCCGATTTTCATGTCTTTTGCTGCTTTTTTGTTGCTTTTTGTGTTTCCGTTTGTGTGAGTGATGTTTGATTGGTTTTTTTGAACTCTTGTTGTCATTTGAATTCATGTTAGCTTGTAGAAGCATTGTTTCAAGTTTTGCATTGTATTTCCTTATTGTTGCGTGCATGACATTGTTTCTGCACTACAGTCGTCGTTGCAGTGACTCGCTTCACACACTTCATTTTTTTACCTTTTACTGAATCGTGCACTTACTAATTGAATGCATGCTCATTCACTCATGTCTGCACCCAGCTATGCACATGCTTTCAGTCCTTACTGATTTTCAGTCGCCTGTCGGCAGGTCTTAGCTACCTTAGCCTAGACCTTGCCTTTTCCAGCTTGCACTACACATTTTTGGGATGGAAGGCCTTTCCTTTCTCCAAAGAATTGTGTAGATCCTACCTCACACTAGCCTCCCAGGATGTTCTCTACACAATTCTGAGAGAGAGTGCTTCAGTTGGCCCCCAAGATTGTGCAGTGCAATTTCCCAAGTAGTAGTCATGCTGATTGAAACTATACATTGTGCAGTTCCAGTCCTTAGCGGGCCAGGTTGGAATGTGCTCAACATAGTTTCAGTAGTCACTCAGCTCACTAGTAGCCTGGACTATGCTCTGCACAGTTTGAACAGTTAGTCTCCTAGCCTCTCCCAGAAAAAATTGCGCAAATTTCCTAGTCAGTCACCTAGGTGTGTTGCATATCAGCCCTCAGGTTGCTTTTGGTCTTGAACTGACAGCTTTATTTCCATGAGCGTTGCTCTGTCTCCAAGTATCACAGGTGTTCATCAACCTCTCAGTAGTACATGTACAATGGCTTCCAAGAGCGCAGGGTCAAAGGAAACTATTGAGAGCACAACTAGAGATGTGGTTGAGAAAATGTCTATGAGATTGCCCATCTGTGAAGATACTAAGTTATTCATAGACAATGAGATCAAGATAACATGGAAAGACAACAATGGCATCTTTTTAGACCTCTAAGGAGAATTTGGAGGACCACAGAGTCTATGTCAACATACACAAGTTTGTCTTGCACTGGTTGCATGCAGGTATCCCACATTTCCATGCACAGACATGATCCACTAGATTGTCTCACATAATGATCTAGAGACAATGGTATTGAGTAGTGTCAGTGGAACAGAACTTGCTACCTTCAGGGTAGAGAACTTTCAGGAGATGTATCACTTATCATAGTCGGTGAAAAAAATGGATGTACTCTTCACCCATCCCAGTAGCAGTGCAAACTCAAGAGACATCTTGAAGGTTGGGTGAGAGAGTCGTCTAAGTTCAGGACAACACCCAACTAGGTATACAAGACAAAGACATTGTAGAAGGCTTATCAGTTCTTGGTCATCTTCTCATGCCACTTATATGGCTAGGAGAGTACAGAAACCTTCCTGTAGAGTTGGGTGATTGTGTTGGATTAGCTGGCGAACGAAGGAAGACTTTTCAATTGGTCCAACATGTTGGCTCTCCAATTGAAGGGGCAAGTAACAAATGCCTGACATATTCCCAAGGGTCAACAAGCAAAGTTATTCATGTCTGCCTACATGCTTGATGCAATTTGTGCTCGTTAGCACTTCCATGGCTTGGGTTGGGTGTGGACACCTTCAGAAACCTCTATGCACATCTATTGTAGGTTGTTCTCCGAGTGCAGCTTCCGTGGAGTTATACTACATCTATCAGACCACTTCGTCACCCCAGTGTACATGATGATCTTTGAGCAGGATCTGGCTTGCATGTCACGGGCAACAATGGAGGCATTGGTTAACATAGCACATTGGTATGCCTCACCCATTTTCACCTTCATCTAGATGTACAATGCAGAGATGACTCCTCATGTTTTACCGAAGTTTTCCATGGACAAGCTGGTCATGCAAGAGGTTACATACCACATCTCGATAGGGTTTTTAGTGAGACTACATAGGAAGAAGAAGGCACCTTAGCCCATTCTTCCTTTGTGGATTGGGTCATATGAGATCCAAAGTCTCAAGCATGCTAAGGCCAAGATGGGGGAATTCAAGAGATTCTCCTTTGGCACCAGAAGTTTCAATCCATATGACCCACATTGCTTAGTGAAGGACCATTGTGCAAGAGTGTATCATCCTTGGATCCATGAGGCATGTCATTGGCCTAAGGAAGACCCATGGATATACTGCTATAACTCCTCAAGGCTAAATGAACCAGTTAGAGTGGCTGTAGAATGGTTAGCAACATGCAAGATAGCAACATCTCAGAGAGAAGCATCATCACCAGCAAACTTGCGCATGACAAAGGAAAGAGAAAGGTTTCCAATAGCAGAAAGGTAGAGAAAAGTTGCAAGTTCAATGCAGATCCACTTGTAATGACAACATCTTTGGAGATTGAGGCAAAGAAGTGATAACACAACAGAAGGATTACGCAAAGATAGAGGGAGAAGTAGAAAATGGAGGAGGTAGAGAAGAATTTGTAGGAGGTGAAGCAATAAATAAGGGAAGAACAAGAGCTGCACAAAAGAGAGAAGGAAGCGCAACAAGAACAGGAACAACAAGAGGTGCAATGTGCACACATTGATGAAAATGCGCAAATACAGGTTATTAACTCAACATAGTTGGTAGATAGCAAACAAGGTGAGCAGTAGTAGGAGCAGGACTTTTCTCAGGAGATTTAACCGATGTTGGACCAGATGGACACAAATTTGATTTAGCTGGAGTAGGATTAGGATATAGACCTCATGCCCAAAGACCCAGTGGTCTCTCCATAGACTTCACCAGATCTGGGAGTAGAGCAAGTCCCAAGTGATCAAGGATACATTGTAATACTTAAGGACAATCTAGAAGCAGACGTGCACAACATATCCTTTGACAAGTCACAACATAGAGTTGTGCAGTCACGCAGAGTGCCCACTCTGGATGTCCATGCATCTCCTTCACATTTTCAAGAATGAATGATCATGTCCTATGTGCACATACATCTAGCTGCATTGGCCGATGCTACAAATGCATATGTTGAATCCAATAGCTCAAGTGTGATATCGTTGATAGTTGAGAACAAGTGCATGGATAAGGAGTTGCAAATGACCAAGCAGGGGGAAGAGCAAGCTGCAGTATCTCCCAGAGTAGAGTTGAATAAATAAATACTTGATGAAGTATCATCTCTCGAGACGGTCATGCAGAAGTTGTACTTCAGGTTCGTCATCATGCATAAGTCGGTTGTCCATCTTAATGGTTGGTAGCAGCGTTGTGCTAGGAGAGCACGCATCTTGACAGACATGCACAATGTTGTCGATCACATGCAGATATAGACAATGAGGTACAAGGGAACCCTATTGTACTTGCCAAAGATGATGAAGCCAAAGATAGTGGAGTTGAAGGCACACATCCAAAGTTAGATCTGGAACTATGAGGAACTCCCACAACTCATCACCATCTTATAGGCTTCACATGCATGATTGTTCAGGAGCATGGATGTCATTGTGCACATGCATGCAATCCCATCCATTAGCACACTCACTGAGGCAAAAGAAAAGAACCAAGTCTGACTGGAGCTAGACATGTACTTAGAGTAGTTGATCCACATAGCCACCATCACAGATTTGTAGATGCTCACAGACACTATGCACTAGTATGTCGCTAGTCTGGCTGCACTCAAGACCATGATGTGCATGCTATATGACGAGTTGGATAGAGGTGCCAAACCAGTGTACCCAGATGCAACAAAAACAAGAGTTCATTTTCAGAAGGATGTCACCACGGAGTGCGCAGACACCATAACAGATTACCAACCTTAGCATCAGTTTTCCACCATCGATCACCAAGAGGATGTCAACGAGTTAGTCTTCCCATAGTTTTCTGAGTCTTAATGATGTCTTATCTAGCTTACTCAAGCCCATTTTTGTCTCACATCGGTACATGTGCAGATTGTATTATAAACATGTTGTAAAGTGAAATACCAAGTGTCAATAGTAGAATGTAAACAATCATGTGTAAGTTGAAGAGTCATGAGGGTAGTTGAAGAGTCATAAAGGGGAATATCAAGGGTCACCCCACCCTTTGCTATATATAGAATCTTGTAACTCATTGTACAGGCTTTTGGGAGCCAAGATTCTGATAGGTATAACTTAGAGAAAGCTTGGAGTGTATTGTAACGAGCCTTGGCTTCTCCACTGTGCAGAACGAGTACATCTCTTTGGAGGAGCAGGCAGCAGTGACTGTAATGTTCCACTATTGGGGCTAGTAGCTGTCATGGTTGTATATATGGTTGGGCCTTTCACTCTTTTAATATAACAGAGCCAACATGTTTCATGCATTTATTGTTATTGTAGTTCGATTATTCTGGTTACTCTAACAATTTATGTAGTTGTAACTTATGCATGTATGTATGGACTATTTCGTATATGTTTGTGTGAATCTTATTGAAGCGTGTTGTTGGTTTAACTCATCACTTTGGATTGTGGACTATTTTGCTTTCCATCTCATGATGCCTTTCATCTCATGTGTTCCCTTTCAAGCTGTGTGCTATCATAGCTTCTAAGGGGTGCACTCCTCTCCCCTTCTGTGTGTTAGAGCCTTTCATGCTTTTTCCTTGACTTGTTGCAAGGTCACATCCTTGCTTCCAACAAGGACATCTTACTTACCTCTACGTGCAATTATATTCAAGGCGATATTGTACTATTAACTACTGGGACTCCTACTCCAAATGTTTGAGGTATAGTTGGGACTTCTTACCAAGGAAATCCCCTGGAATGTTGGTGGGTCCAACACTGTCAACGTTTCTAGAGCTAGAAGGAGGGCCAAATGACAAGTTGAGACCTCACAATCTATTTTGAATCTTCGCACATCTATCATGGAGTTTGTTACAATTCACCCTCTGAAATTTCTCTTCCATGAATATATCTTTGAAGTCGAGAGGGAGTTATGGGATGAATTTTCACAAATCACGTATGATGGTGAAGGTGAAGTGGCCTAACCTAATCAATCAGATGACTTCCATGCACTCATGGAGAACATGTAATGTTTTAATGAAACAGATGTTTGTACGTTGCTCGCAAACACACTTTGTGACTACCCATTATTATGGTGTAGCATGTTGCCTCATAATTCCATGCACTCATTTAAACAATTTAGTGATCTAATAGAATCTATTTTTCACCATGTTGATCCTGAAGCACTTGATAAGAAAATGTTACAACAATAGAAGGCCCCGCATGAATCTCTACTAGAATTTTGGGGGCACTTCCGTCTTCTCTCTTTTGAAGCTCCGAAAAGTAAGATGAAGTTCCAATATCTTTGGTAAATATATGAGTATGTTTGTATCAAATCACTCTATCCAAAAGTGAAAAAAAAAATCTCAAACCCCACGCAGCATACTTTAGTGATGGAGCTGCGTAATCACAAGCGGACACAATGACTGTCATAAGTGACTATCCACCTTCCTCTCATCAAATAGCTCCACCTCTGTAGAGTGGCGTGGGAGAACGTGCACACAAGTCTGTTGAGTTTTAACATCCTCCCATCCCCACTACTCTCAATTTCTCCACAGATTTGGTTGGGAATCCCATGGTTTGTCATATTCACTTGTTACCTCAACCTCTGTCCCCGCGTTCTACTGATCCTCTGGATTGTACTGTCTTGGGTTCTTCCGTTCCGGATTCCACACTTGTTGTGAACAAGGATCAAGCTATTGACGGAGTTGATGTTTAACAACCAACCTGTGTTGTCATTTACGATGAGTATGACTGGGAATCTGAACATGAACCATCAATGAAGGATGAACTCCTTTTGTCTGCACCTCCTCCGCTTTTTCCTAACATCTTTGATGATTCTGTTATCTCTGACTTTCCCTGTATAAATCCACCCATGGATGCATCTACTTCCAATCATTTGCAGAACACACCCGATGTTAGTCAATTGTTTGATAGCAGAGAGGACAAATCTTTCATTAAGAATCCACTCGACATTTCATCTACTATTTTTGGAAATGAAGAGGATGAACATTCTTTCTTCTCATCTACCCCTCTGTATGATTCATCGGACCATGAAGGTGTCGATGAACTCATTGATTTTTCTGATCGTAGATGTCATGATCTCTTTACCCCTATATTTGATCATGCTGTTTATTCAATCATTGTTGATCTTTCAAAGCCACCTATTTATGATGATCTATCTATCAATGAAGTCGAAACCCCACAGGTTGTCGAGGCACTTCAGCCTGAGCTGATGGTTATGTTAGGCCCTTTCTATCCTGAGGTCAATTTCACTTCCGATTAGGAAATTGTTGAAACACCCAAGGCTAATGATCACTCATCTGTATGCATTGAAGATCAATCCAATACATAGATTTCACTTCCTCGACCTGAATCACAAGGTCCCATCACTCATGCATTGGAGTAATCATACATAGAAAGCACACTTGCAAGGTGTAATTTGTCTCTCTTTCTCATGTTTTCTTGTCTGTCATGGTTAAGAGAGTGCACATGCTTATCATCTACACGCAGTGTGTCACAACACCAAGTTAAGTCCACATAATGCTTGTCTTGTGCTTTGTCTCTTTTCTTTTTTGTGGATGTGTTTAAACTCAGAGTGTGTTTGTCTTTATTATTATATCTTTCATGTTTGCTGGTTTGCTTGACTATCATTTTCGTGAACCATGCCTTCACCAACATGGGTCAACCAATGTGCCAGTGGTTGCATTGGAAATTTCACTTTACGTTATCAGACCCATTCACTGTTACCTTAGAAGTACGAGTAGTGTTTTCTTTTTGTCTTGTATGCTTGCTTGCATGTTTGCTTTCTTACTTTGTTTGTTCATTTTCTTTCTTTCCTGCTTTGCTTACTCACTTTGCTTTCCCATTTTCTTCTACTGTTTGCTTTATTATTTTGTTTGCTTGTTTACATCCATAGGTTAGTTTTGCATGAAACCATGTGCAACTCCTAAGACAAGCAGAGTAAAGTACAAGAAGACTTATAGAACTATCAACACTTGGTTATCTATTTTCCTCTCTCTTTATGTAGAACTTATTGTCTTTATTCAATGATACACCAATGGAAAATATGTTCTGTTTGAAGTGAATCTTGGTAAAAACACAACACTTGCACTCCAACTAGTACCACCTACTCTAGTTGGTTGTTTTTGGGTTAACCCTTGTTAGCTCAGTCAAGTAGAGCAAGGTGAGGGGGAAAACCTTAACAAGTATGTCAGAGGTATATATAACATAATTCTCTAAAAGAACGACCTCTTCTTCTCTCAAAAAGTAGGGATCCCTCTTCCGCCTCTGAAATAAATAAGTGCATATGCATAGTTCTTTGAAAAAAATGAAAAATGAAAAAATTGAAAAAATGAATAAGGCGAAAGAAGAGAAAGGCTTTTTGTATAGAGAGGTGATGCAAGTAACTTTGTCAGGGTACTGACCACACTCGCTGGTATCAGAGCGATGCTTGTGTTATTGCGTGACTCCTTTGGGGGACTGTCGAGGCCTGCTGGCAGCGGAGCAACACCAGAGATGAAACTTAGACTATGACAGTCATATTACTTGTGCACCAATATACCCCTCACCCCCAATAAAAAAAAAAACTAAGTTGACTTGGCTTTGAATGTGTCCTGACTGATCAAGAGATTGGTAGGTGCTACATCTTTCACTCAACCTATTTTGGAAACCATGATGATCAAATAATCGAGCAATACTCTTGGAGGAGTTAGACTTGCTTTTCATGAAACAAGGTCCATTCAGAGAGCTGGAGTTCTACCAGCTTGTCACCAATTTTTTAGTGGCTAAAACCATCCTCCAAAATTTTTCCTTAGATTCATTTTGGAGCGTCCTTACTAGCCATCCTTATTAACATGTTTTGCACTGCCCAGGTACTTACGCTTTCAGTTGAGTTTCTTTGGCTTATCAGCTTGTGTTTGCTAACTTGTTTGTCTTTATTGACTCAAATTTTTTGGCAAAAATCACATCAGAATTTATTTTTCGACGTGTTTTGAACCAACAAGTGTGATTCATTGTCAAGAAAAGTTGAAGAACTAGATCATTGCTACAGGTTAAATAGAGAGAGAAGATCATTCAACAGCTATATTTGACCAGAAAATGGCTATATTTGACTAGGTAACTGGACTGGACCAAGAGTTAGGGACAGGGAAAAATAATTAACTAATTAATTGATAAGTTAGTTTTGTTATATTTATTTCCATATTTGATTAAATGTAACCGTTTGTATTTAAATACAATGAGTATAAATCAATAGGCCTATTATATTATTTAAAACTATATAAACTAAATAAAAGCTTATATTATTCTTATTATATGAAATAATAAGAAACATTAATAAATGTTAATTAAATGGATAACTTAATTAGTTAGTTAGATATTTTACCTAATACTAAATTTAAGGAATCTAACTATATTGAAAATGTAGCAATTTCTACTCATTAAAACCACTTCGAAATTAAATTAAAGTTAATAAAGAACTATTGAGAAAATATAGCCATTTCTAATTAGTTGGTTAACTCAATATTAATTTTATTTACTTACATGTAAAGGAATAACGTGATGTTAATTTCTATCTTTAACATTCATTCATCTATGTTTAGGTATAAAAATTATTTATTTATACATTATGTTAATTAATTAAGGTGTAATTTTTTTAGTACTTATTCAAATAAAAACATCTTATTCTCATTTTTAATCTAGAAGAAATGAAAGAGAGCAAGTAATATTAAAATAAAATACTAAAAAACTGAATAAAAATCAAAGAGAAGAGAAGGAAAAAAGGAAAACAAACAATCTAGAAGATGAGGGGAGAAAAAAAATAGAGAAGACCATACTAAAAAGAAAACACAAGGGGCGGGGGCGGGGCGCAGTTAGGATGAAAGGGCAGGGATCCAACAATTGCTAATTTTCCAGCCATCATCCCTATTGACATCGCTCAACCTTTTTTCAATTTCTATGGCCTCCCTAAACTTTTGGTGGTGAAAAGGCGCAATCTTGGCAATAACACCGGCCTCCGCAATACACATGTGATGCCTAGTATTTTCTGCATGTTCTGCCAGGGTGAAAGACTGGGTCCTCCCATGTTTTATGTTGGTTGAGTGCTCATGAATCCTTTGATTAATAGAGCATCCCATCTCACCAACATAGGGGTTCCCACACAAATAAGGAATAACATAGACACCTTTCATGTCCTTGGGGTCAACCAGGTCTTTTACCAATCTAAGTGAGCTACAGATGGTGTCTAGGGGTCTAAAGGTTGAGGGAACATTATGCCTCTTGAGGATTCTCACAATCTTATCAGTGGTCCCCTTGATGAAAGGGAGATGAACCCTCGAGACTCGATCTTTAGGGTCTTTCTTAACCTTTGGGCCTTTACTGGATTTGAGGAAAGCTTTCAGAACTTAGTGCCTACTATAACCATTATTAACAAAAATGTTAAGGAGATGGGCTTTCTCTCTATCAAGGTTCTTTTCATCATAGATTCTCAACGCTCGAGTTGCTAGCTTGTTGAGAACACCCAACTTTTGAGTAGGGAAATGATGGGAGCTGACATGAAGATACTACTCAGTATGAGTTTTCTTTCAAAACACTTGGTGGGAGAAAGAATCGTCATCATTCTTTGAAATGAGAACATAAAGGAAAGGCAAACACCCATCAACTTCCTACTCCATAGTGAACTTTATGGATGGGGATTGATTGTTGAGATGCTGGAAAAAAATATCTAACTCTTCCTGGCCATGAGACCAGATGACGCCAGTGTCTTCAATAAATATCTTCCAAAGCTTGGACAAGAGACGGGCTGAGGCCAAAGCCTTGGATTCAAAGTATTCCTTAAAAATATTAGCAAAAACCAGGGACAAGGGTGAGCCCATGGCAACCCCGCAAGTCTACTTATAAAATTCACCTTCAAAGCTGAAAAAAGTAGACGTGAGACAAATTTCAACTAAATGAGCGGTATTAGGATCGGTGAGGTGGTTGATGACCTCAATGGCCTCCTTTATATGAATGCAAGTGTAAAGGGAGACCACATCGAAACTCACAAGAATGTCCCTAGGGTCAAACTTTATGCCCTTAAGCTCATTGACAAATGATGAAGAGTCTTTGACGAATGACTCTATGAGACCAACAAGGGGTCTAAGCTTCAAGGCAAGGTATTTGGCAAGGAGGTAGGTTGGTCCACCTATGGTGTTGACAATAGGTCTTAGGGGAGCCCCCTCTTTGTGAATCTTTGGAAGCCCATATATCCTCGGAGTGATGGGGCTACTCTCAATAAGTTTATGGCAAAAGGAAGCCACAGTGTTACTAGACTTTACAGCTAGAGCGACTATTCTGGAGATCTTTTTTAGGGGATTATTTAGAAGCTTTTTATAACTGCCACTATTACAAATATGATCCATCAACTTTTGGCAATAATCCTCCTTATCAAGGATGACAATAGCCCCTCCTTTGTCGGCTTTTAGAACCACAATGTCCTTGTTGTGGTTCAAGGATTTGAGGGCCTCAAATTCAGCCTTGCTAATATTTCTTCTAGGGGGCTTTTCCTTCCTAAGGACAGCTGCACAGTCTTGCCTTATAGTGTCCTTAATATTATCAGGCAAGCCTCTAATCCCAAACTCTACATCACACATAATTTCTTCCATAGGGATCTTTTTAGGGGTGAGGGAAAAATTTAACCCTTTTTCAAGAAGGCTAAATACGACAGGGGGAAAGGAAGATTTAGAAAGAATAACAACCTTATTATTATGAGAAAGATGAGGAAGCTTATTCTTTTTCTTATTATTATTACTATCATTAATTTTCTTTACTAATACTATTATTATTATTCATTACTCACTATTATTATTTTTACCAATTAACATCATAATATTATTATATAAAAATCTATATTACTATACATGTTATTATAAGAACCATATTTAAAATAACGTCGAATAGGTTTATGTAACGGATGTTGGCTTGGAGATTTGAAAGAGGTTCCTACAACGACATCGAAATTAGGTAGAGATGGAGGACTGTGGACACACGGATCTGAATTGATGGGACCAAGATGGGAGGACTAAATCAGGCCAATGGAGGGGCTTGGCAGGAATGGAGGATCGAAAGCAGTGAGATCTAGATGAGAGGACTGTGTCGGGTGTATGGTAGAGCTTGTAAGGACTGAATGAGTTGATCCACAGGGAAGGGACTATTCTGGAGGGCTGAGACCCATAAGAGAGGACTACATTACAATTTTAGATGAGTCTGACACCATAGGATGGATAAAGTAGGCGGAGGAATGGCAGTTATGAGTGCGGGCTTGATCTGAATGCGAAAGCAGTGGGATCGAAAAAGGGTTATCTAATTGGATGGGAAGCAGTTTAGGATCTAGACTAGACAATGAAGAGTGAGGGACATGATTTAAACTACCAGGGGATCCAGCTGCTTTATCAAAACCCACCAACAAAGCTTGTTGCGTAGGGGAGTAGTCAACACCAGATTGATTATTAACCCAGAACCGAAAACCAGATAGTTGGTTAACAAAAGGATGGTTGTGGGATGGCTTACCTACGGGGAAAAAAGGATCACTGAGCATAGAGGACCTTTTAGACAACTTCCAAAACTTAGAAGCCTGCTTCTATCTCCAAAAATCCTCCATATGCAGAGATTTAAGAGTTTAACACACAACAAACCTTGTTCGAAGGGAGGTGGAAATTATGCCACAAAGTTCTAGATGCAGAGTGAGAATATTCTGAGAAAGTTGATCCAGAACTCTCCTAACCCTACAAATATCAAACCTCAGCAATACTAAAATGGCCTTCAGAAATACACAATGGTTCCTAGGAGTATTGAAGTGATGATTAATCTGGGAAAAAACTGGGATGATAGAGGAATCTCTGCATCTCTTAAGGAACACCAGATCTGACTTCAACTTCAAAATGACGAACCTTAGTTGCAGAGGCCCTTCCATTCAGGGATGTAATTGTTGAATTTAGGCTTCTGTGATCCATACCAAGTTTATTGAAAAGAGTTTTTGGCAAAAATCATATCATAATTTATTTGTCGACGCATTTCGAACCAATAAGTGTGGTTCATCGTCAGGACAAGTTGAAGAACCAAATCATGGATACAGGTTAAATATAGAGAACAAATCATTCAACGGCTATATTTGACAAGAAAAAGACTATATTTTACTGGGTAACTAGATTAGACCAAGAGATAGGGTCAAGGAAAAATAATTAGTTAATTAATTGATAAGTTAGTTTTGTTATATTTATTTCCATATTTGATTAACTATAACTGTGTATTTAACTACAATGAGTATAAATCAATAGACCTTTTATATTATCTAAAACTATATAAACTAAATAAAACTTATATATATTATTATATTGAAATAATAAGAAACATTAATAAATGTTAATTAAATGGATACCTTAATTAGTTAGTTAGATATTTGACCTAATACTAAATTTAACGAATCTAACTATATTGAAAATGTAGCAATTTCTTCTCATTAAAACCACTTGGAAATTAAATTAAAGTTATTGAAGAATTATTGAGAAAATATAACTGTTTCTAATTAATTGGTTAATTCATTATTAACTTTATTTATTTATATTTAAAGGAATAATAGGATGTTAATTTCTATCTTTAACATTCCTTCATCTATGTTTAGGTATAAAAATTATTTATTGATACATTATTTTAACTAATTAAGGCGTAAATTTTTTATTACTTATTCAAATAAAAACATCTTATTCTTATTTTTAATCTAGAAGAAATGAAAGAGAACAAGTAATATTAAAATAAAATACAAAAAAACTGAACAAAAATCAAAGAGAAGAGAAGGAAAAAAGGAAAACAAACAATTCAGAAGATGAGGGGAGAAAAAATAGAGAAGACTATAATAAAAAGACACAAGGGGCGGGGGCAGGGGGCGGCTAGGATGAAATAGAAGGGATCCAACAACTGCTAATTTTCCAGCCGTCATCCCTATTGAGATTTCTCGGTCTTTTTTCTATTTCTATGGCCTCCCTAAAATTCTGGTGGTGAAAAGGCGCATTCTTGGAAATAACGCTGGTCTCCTCAATACATATATGATGCCTCATATTTTCTACGTGTTCTGCTAGGGCAAAAGACTGGGTCCTCCCATGTCTTATGTCGGTTGAGTGCTCATGAATCCTTTGATTAATAGAGCACCCACTCTCACCAACACAGGGGGTCCCACAGGAACAAGGAATAACATAGACACCTTTCATGTCCTTGGGGTCAATCGGGTCTTTTACTGATCTAAGGGAACTATGGATGGTGTTAAGGGGTCTAAAGGTTGAGGGAACATTATGCCTCTTGAGGATTCTCACAATCTTATTAGTGGTCCCCTGGATGAAAGGGAGATGAACCCCTGAGACTTTATCTTTAGGGTCTTTCTTAACCCTGGGGCCTTTGTTGGCTTTGAGGAAAGATTTCAGACCATGGTGCCTACTATAACCATTATTAACGAAAATGTTAAGGAGATGGGCTTTCTCCCTATTAAGGTTCTTTTCATCATAGATTCTTAGTGCCTGAGTTGCTAGATTCTTTCACCCACAAGATGACATCGCATGGCTTGGTCTCAAATCGGTTCTTGTGCTAACTTGGAGAACTGCATAGAAATGGAGGGAACCAACCTTGCTCTCCAAAAGTGGGGAGTGTATCTTGGCAACCAACACTGCTCTCTAGAATTGCACAAAGAAGGTAGGTTGGACTTCCCCAAGAAAATTGTGCAGAGTAGCCCATTACCGGGCTTTCTCTGATAATTTGCATAGTTTTGACTGAAAACATTGGCTTCAGTCCAGAAATTACGCAGAGCTGGAGGGGAATCCAGAGCCACTTAGGCTAGAAACTGTGTAGATGTCATCCCAAGGCTTGATGTCCATTGCATGTGCTCATAGGTTGACTGGTTCCCTCCAGGACTATGCAATCTTTCCTTGCTTGCATGGGAAAATTTTTCTCGAAAAAGAAAAAAGAAAAAAATAAAAAACATCACTAGATTTCAGGGATCTAATTTTAGCAACTGGGGGTTGCATGCAAAAGCCATTTTAGAAACCTATCGCTAGCTATTACTTTTTCCTAGATTTGTGGCATGCACATCATCAACCTTGATCTTGTCAAAACTATTTATTTAATTCTTTAGAGCTCATTCTTCACTTTCAATCTTGGAGCTCTGGCATCCCCAATGCATCTAGGAACCTTCGGCACACTCATCACAACTTTTTCCAAGTAAGTTCACTTTTCATGTCTTTTGTTGCTTTTCTGTCATTTTTTGTATTTCGGTTTGTGTGAGTGTTATTTGCTTGGTTTTATTGAATTCTTTCCGTCGTTTCAATACATGTTATCTTGTAGAAGTGTTGTTTCAAGTTTTGCATTGCATTTCCTTGTTGTCATATGCATGAAATTGTTTCTGCACTACAGTCACCGTTGCGCCAACTCACTTCACATGCTTCATTTTTTTCCCTATTACTAAATGCTACACTTATTAATTACATGTATGTTCATTCACTCATGTCTTCACCCAACTGTGCATATGCTTTCATTCCTCACAGATTTTCAATCGCCCGTCGACAGGTTTAAGTTGCCTTGGCCCAGACTTTGCCTTGCTTGGCTTGCGCTATGCATTTATATGATGGAAGGCCTTGCCTTTCTCCCAATAATTACATAGAGCTTGACTTAGACTGTCCTCCCAAGACATTCTCTATGTAATTTTGAGGGACAGTGCCTCTGCTGGACCTCAGGATTGCGTAGTGCAATTTCCCGGGTAGCAATCATGCTAACTGAAACTGAGCATTACACAGTTCTAGTACTCAGCAGGCCAAGTTGGACTATGCTCTGGATAGTTTCAGTAGTCAATCAGCTCACTGGCAACCTGGACTATGCTCTACACAGTTTCATTAGTTAGTAACCCAGTCTCTCTGAGGAAAAATTGCGTAAATTTCCTAGTCAATCACCCAGGTGTGTTTCATGTCATTCCTCGGGTTGCTTCTGGTTTTTAACTAAATGTTTTCTTGCCAGGAGTATTTTTTTTTTTCTCCGGGTATCACATATATTCATGAACCTCTTAGCAGTACAGGTACAATGGCTTCCAAGAGAGCAGGGTCAAAGGACACCATTGAGAGCACAACTGGAGATGTGGTTGAGCAAGTGTCTATGAGCTTGCCCATCTATGAAGGTACTAATTTGTTCATAGACTAGGAGATCATGATAACATGGCAGGACATCAATGACATATTTTCAGGCACCTTTGAGGAGAATTTGGAGGACCACAAAGTCTATGTCAATGTACACAAGTCTGGCTTATACTGGATTGCATGCAGGTATCTCGCATTTCCATGCGCAGACATGATCCATTGGATTGTCTCGTGTAATGATCCAAAGGAAATGATATTGAGCAGTGTTAGTGGAACAAAGATTTCTACCTTTAGGGCAGAGAACTTTTAAGAGATTTACCTCTTGCCGAAGCCGATGAACAAAATGGATGCACTCTTCACCCATCCCAGCAGCAGTGAAAACTCAAGAGGCATCTTAAAGAGCTGGGTGACAGAGCTATCTAAGTTCAAGACAACACCCAAACATGTATACAAGATAAAGAAACTATGGAAGGCTTATCAATTCTTGGTCAGCTTCACATGTCACTTATATGGTTAGGAGAGTACAAAAACCTTCCCGCGGAGTTGGGTGATTGTGTTGGATTAACTGGTGAACAAAGGGATACCTTTCAATTGGTTCTACTTGTTGGATCTCTAGTGGAATGGGCAAGTAACAAATGCCCGGCATCCACCCAAGGGTTAGCAAGCAAATATATTCATGTCTGCCTACATGCTTGATGCAATTTGTGCCCGAAAATAGTTCCCTAGCTTGGGTTGGGCACAGACACCTTCAGAACCTCTGTGCACATCTATTGCAGGTTGTTCTCTGAGTGCAATTTCTGTGGAGTTATACTACAATTATCAAACCACTTCTTCGCCCTGGTCTATAGGATGATCTTTGAGAAGGATTCGCCTTGCATGTCAAAGGAAGAAATGGAGGCATTGGTTAACATAGTAGATTGGTACGCCTCACCCCTTGACACCTTCATCCAGGTGTACAATGCGAAGAAGGATCCACATGTGTTACCGAAGTTTTCCATGGACAAGTTAGTCATGCAAGAGGTTTCATACCACCTCTCAACAGGAGTTTTAGCAAGATTGCACATGAAGAAGAAGGCACCTTGGCCCACTCTTCCTTTGTGGATCAGGTTGTATGAGATCCAAAGTCTCAAGCATGCTAAGGCCACAATGGAGGAATTCAAGAGATTCACCTTTGGCACCAGAAGTTTCAATCTATATGACCCGCATTGCTTAGTGAAGGACCACTATGTGAGAGTGTATCACCCTTGGATCCATAGGGCATTTCATTGGCATGAGGAAGACCCATGGATATACAGCTATAAATCCTCTAGGATCAATGAACTAATTAGAGTGGTTGTAGAATGGTTAGCAGCACACAAGGCACCAACATCTCAGAGAGCAGCAACATCAGCAGCAGACCTGTGCATGAAAAAGGAAAGAGAAAGGTTTTCGATAACGTAGAGGCAGAGTAAAGCTACAAGTTCAAGGCAGATCCACTTGTAATGAGAGCATATTTGGACATTGAGTTAAAGAAGCGACAACACAACAAGAGGATTGCACAAAGACAGATCGAGAAGCAGAAACTTGAGGAGGCAGAGAAGAAGTTGCAGGAGGTGAAGCAATAACTAAGGGAAGAACAAGAGTTGCGCAGAAGGGAGAAGGAAGCGCAACAGGAATAGGAACAACAGGAAGTACACTATGCACACATTGATGACACTGTGAAAATATAGGTTATTGACTCATCACAACTGGAAAATAAAAAACAGGGTGAGCAGTCGCAAGAGCAAGACTTTTCTCAGGAGATTGAATAGATGTTGGAGTAGATGGAGACAGATGTGTTTCAGCCAGAGCAATATCACAGACCTCATGCCCAAAGATCCAAAGGTCACTCCACAGGTTTCACCAGATCCAGGAGCAGAGCAAGTATCAAGTGATCAAGTAGACACTTAAATCCTTGAGGACAATCCGAAAGTAGATGTGCACAACATATCCTTTGACGAGTCACAACATAGAGTTGTGTAGTTATGCAAAGTGCCCATTTCGAATGTCCATGCATCTCCTGTGCACTTTCAAGAACGAGTGACCATGTCTGATGTGTGCAAACATCCAGCTACATTGGCTGATGCTACAGTGGCATATGCTGAAGCCATCAGCTCAAGTGTGAGATTCTTGATAGTTGAGAATGAGCGCATGGCTAAGGAGTTGCAAATGGCCAAGCAGGGGGAAGAGCAAGATGCAGCATCCGCCAAAGCAGAGCTGAAGAAAGCAATACTTGATGAAGTATCATCTCTCGATATGGTCATGCGGAAGTTGTACTTCAAGTTCGTCACCATGCATAAGTCAGTTTTCCATCTTAATGGCTAGCAGTAGTGCTATGCTAGGAGAGCAGGCATCTTGGCAGACATACACACTGTTGCCGATGACATGCAGATATGGACAATGAGGTACAAGGGATCCCCATTTTACTTTCCAAAGATGATGAAGCCAAAGGCAGTGGAGTTGAAGCCACGCATCTAGAGTCAGATTCAGAACTATGAGGAACTACCATAGCTCATCACTAGTTTACAGGCTTCACATGCACGAGTGTTCAGGAGCATGGATGTCATTGTGTGCGTGCATGTGATCCCATCCATTGGCACACTCACTGAGGTGAAAGAAAAGAACCAAGTCCGACTGGAGCTAGACATGTACTTTGAGCAGTTGATGTGATTAGCCACCAGCACAAATTTGTAGATGAGTGCAGACACTATGCACAAGTATGTCACTGGTCTGGCTGAACTCAAGACCATGATTGCATGCTATATGAGGAGTTGGACAGAGGTGCCAAACCAGTGTACCCGGAAGCAATGGAGGCAAGTGTTCACTCTCAGAAGGATGTCACCATGGAGTACGCAGACACCATAGTAGAATACCAAGCTTGGCATCAATTCGCCACCATCAATCACCAAGAGGATATCGATGAGTTAGTCTTGCCACAGCTGTCCGAGTCTCAGTGATGTCTTGTATGGCTTACTCAAGACCATTTTTGTATCACATGGGTACATGTGCAAATTATATTATAAACATGTTGTAAAGTGAAAGACCAAGTGTCAATAGTAGAATGTAAATAGCCATGTGTAATTTGAAGAGTCATGAGGGTACTTGAAGAGTCACAAAGGGGAATGTCAAGGGTCACGCCACCATTTGCTATATATAAAACCTCATAACTCATTGTATAGGCTTTTGGGAGCCAAGATTTTTATAGGTATAACTTAGATAAACCTTGGATTGTATTGTAATGAGCCTTGGTTTCTCCACAGTGCAAAGCGAGTACATCTCTTTGGAGGAGAAAGTGGTAGTAATTGTAGAATTCCATTATTGGGGCTAGTGGTTGTTATGGTTGTATGTACGATTGGGTCTTTCACTCTTTTATTATAACATTTCCAACACGTTTCATGCATGTATTGTTATTTTAGTTCGACTATTCTAATTACTCTAACAACGTATTTAGTTGTAACTTACACATGTATGTATAGACTATTTTGTATAAGTTTGTATGAATCTTATCGAAGTGTGTTGTTGGTTTAATTCATCACTTTGTATTGTCGACTATTCTTCTTTCCATCTCATGATGCCTTTCATCTCGTGTGTTCCATTTCAAGTTGTGTGCTATCACAGGCTTCTAAGGGGCACACTCCTCTACCCTTCTGTGTGTTAGAGCCTTTCATGCATCTTCCTTGACTTGCTACAAGGTCACACCCTTGCTTCCAACAAGGATATCTTACTTACTTTTGTGCGCAACCATAGTAAAGGCGATACTGTATTACCAACTTCTAGGACTCTTACTCCAAATAGTCTGAGGTCTAGTTGGGACTTCTTACCAGGGAGATCCCCTGACATGTTGGTGGGTCCAGCACTGTCAAAAACTAGAAAGGTGATGTTCCAAAATTATAACAAGAATTAGTTATCAGGCATGATCAATATCATAAGTTTTGTGTGTAATAGTTACACATAAACTTGTGTTCCAAGATTTTGCTTCCTTTTAATATTCTAAATACCAGGACTTCTTATATCGGAGGTGAAATTTAAGTAAACTTCCAAAAACAAATGTCACTGGAAACATTATTAAGCAAGGATTTTATTTATCAGAGTTTTTCTCATTAATAATTTTTAAAAGACTTGAGCTCTTACCTTTCGCATTGATTCTCTCGGAGACTCGTAACTTTAGAATATCGGGTTAAGTATCTTTGTAGGTCTTTGATCAATTCATTCTAATCTTTCATTATGCTCACATGAAGTCTTGTTTAATTATCTTTGGATATATATGCTACTTTCATGTTATCATGGTGGACAAGAACTTAGATATATTTTAATCATAATTTCGTCAAATCCAAGTATTCATTCATCAAGATGACTTTGTGACTATAGGGATATACATTCTTCATGGTCTATGCACATAGGCCTCTTTTACTCTTCTCGGCAATCTTCTTGGCTAATGAGAAATTTCATCACCTATGATTCATTTACGTTTTTTAGTGAGCATCTTCATTTTCTTTTCAAGACACTCTTAAACAACCACTATGGTAATGCAACAATTAATAAGGAATTTGGAACAGGTAAAGGTCATGGACCATGGTTCATTCATGTTTGAATTCTCTTTTATTTGAATTTTTGATATATCATTTCATACTTATTATATAAAATTTCAAGTCCTCCTCATTGCTACATTATTTAGGATTTTGAATTGATTTCAATATTTTGGGGTTGATATAGATTCAAAATGGAAAAAAGCAAAGAGAACAATCATCACTGCAATTCATAAAGAAGCATATCTTCATTCTCATTTATGATGGATTTGGTTTATTTTTGATTCCTTGAACATGAAACATTATTATCTTTTAGTTGACTACTTAATTTAGTTTAGATTTAATAAATGATGATTTTGGGTCGATAAGATTTCAGAAAATTCAACTTCTTCATGCTTTTAATTCTAAATTAAAAGAAACATTTATCTTTTATTGGAGAATATGATATCTTACATGTAAGATTAAATGAAATTCTCTGTTGGTAAGTTTCATAGGCCCAATTTCATTCATTTTTATTTCCTTACTTTTGGTTTCAGTTTAGTTTTAGTTTTTGCTAATATAAAACTATGTTTTGTAGCTCTTCATAAACTTTTTACACCTCTACTAGTTCAGATTTTGAGCTCATTCTCCCTTGTTTGGTTTTCTTTCAAATTTTTGGGAGAATCAGAAATGATCCTCATTTAAACAGCGAACTGTGGAATTTCTGAACCTTTAGTTTATTTCTTAAGCATTGATTTTATTAGAAAATGGTTAAGATGTTTTTATGCAAGTTTTGTTTTGAAATAAGAAAATTCACTCTGGACAAAGACTTTTACATTTGGGTTGAATTTTACCTCATAACTGTTATTCACCCTTTATATTTTGAGAGCCTCATTTCTTACAACTCTGCAAGATAAAAATTTTAAAAAAATCTCAACATAAGAATGAACATACACATGCTTATCTTCTTTTACTTTTTTGTTGAGACACTTTATAGTTAAAAATTGTTGGAGTTGGTTCTTTAAAATTTGGATCTTTCTTTCAACTTTCGCTTTCTTCATTTTTACTCTTTCAAAGTTTGTTGATTCCTTTTCCTACTTTAGTTTGGAGCTCTTTTCCTTTTTTTCTTTCAATTATGTTTTGATTTTGGTGACGCAACCATGATTCATGTGGAAGGTATTTTCCTCACCTAACAATGGTTGGTATACATAGGAAATCTTTGCTCTATCTATTTCAATGAATTTCATTTATCATTAAAGGTATATCTTTATGGAACCATAAAGCCCTCTTGCTTTAAATATTTTTCATGGAGGAACACACATCCTTTCTAAGTGATAGAGTTTACATTTTGAAAGAAATAACTGATTTGTGTTTAACTCAATGAATCCCTCCCATCCCTCCACTTTATAAAAGCCTCTGATAGATAGTTACGAGGAAATATTTTGGAGCCAACATTATGAAAGTATTGTATCCATTAACATAGGTCTCTATTACCATCCCACCTCTTTCACTCAAATACATCATAAACTAAAGCTTTCAAACATTCTTATCAAAAGGGTGATTGAAAGAGGAAGCATGGGAAACACAAGTAAACCCGTCGGGGCTCTGGACGCTCATGGACACTGGGGCTAGGCTTGTATGGCATAAAATACAACTTCGTCGGGGTGCTGTTCAGAATCGTTGGCAATGAAACAATGTCAGAGACCATTCATAACAATTGATATATGCATTATAAAAAAAAAAATCCTATGTCTACCTTCTTCTATTTCTCATACAAGTTAATTTTAGAATAATTGTTTCCCAAAATTTAGATTCATGACTTTTACTCAAATCTTCTTTGAGTATTTATCTTTTCAAACTCATATTGCTTAATGTATTTAAGTGGAACCCATGAAAATGTTTTATTGTTTGATGATTTAATGGACTCCATTATTTCAAACTTTGGGTAAATTAAAATTCATTATCTTTGACCAGAGATAACTGGTCCTTCCCAGTTTGTCACCAATGTTGTAGGGAAAGCCCAACTCCCCCCATTTTTTACTTATTTATTTCAAATAATAGGGACCCTTTCCATTATTTTTTGGCTAAATCAAATTTTTTTCCTTTTTCATTTTCTTTTGGTTAAGTGTCCTACATTTTTGCCATTTTTTATTTTCTTCAGATTTCTATTTTGATCGCTTCATTGAGTTCGAATTTTTGCTAGCTTTCCATCGGTACTCGTTTTGTCTCATTTGGTTATATGGTTTGCAAATGTGCTCATCTGAAGTTTGATATTTCTTACCGCTTGGGGTAAAAAATGTATATTATTTTAATTTTTGTAATTAAATTAGTAATTCATTGTAAGTATTAATCCCTAGTTAGTTTTTACTAATTTCTTCATTTTTCACTAATGGTCCTACACAATCGCCAAGCCAAATTGTAGAATAGTTAAAATAATATGTTTTTAGGATCTCGGTAATTTATTCCAATTCCTAATTTTAAAGAAATTACGAGATTCAAAATCTCAAAATTGCAAAGTGGTTGTAGTTCATTTTGTAAGATTTTTAACTATCAAAGTGGCTATAATTTATAATAGGAGAGTCTCACTCTAAGTGGGCCCCACTTCACCTCACCTCCTCCCTTCCTATGAAAAATAGAGACTTCCTATATAATTCCTCTGATATTTGAAACCTCCGATATAATTCCTCCATGATTTGAAACCTACGTTTTAATTCCTTTAATATTTGAAAGCCTCAAATTTTTTCTTCTGATATTTTAAAGCTCTGATATCCTGATATCAGAATACCAACTTTTTTATTTTTGTGCAATTTCAAGTTTTGATATTACCATCGCCTCCAATCTCCGAATTTTATTTTATATGATTGTCTGTTTTCTTTTATCCTAAAGTCTTCATTCAACTTATGACTCCAGCCTCTG
>APFE031405902.1:0-100190 GCA_000404065.3 Pinus taeda
CTTTTTATCGGCGATAATTTGTAATTTCTTTTTAGATAAATTAATGTAATAAAATATATTCCTATAAACCCTTACACAATTTTATTATAATATATCAAAAACCAACCAATAATACAACCATAGCTATACCAATGACAACGTCATCTCTGCTATTCAACTGTGACATGCAACTTTACATGAAAACCCTATAAGAAAGGAATGGTGTCGTGCAAGATTCAGCCATGCATACCCAAATTAGGGATTTACATTTTTAGGGATTGATTATTTAGACGTTTGCAATACACAAATTAGTTTTTCTTTATTACATTAAATTTCAAAGATTCGAATATTCGTTTGATATTAAATTTCAAGATACAAATATTCGTTTGAAATTACTTTTATCGATTCTTGACTAGCGTTAATTTATTTACTTAGTTTATTGTAAGAGAAAAAAGGAAACGACTAATTGTTGTTTTCTCTAATGAATTATTTTTTAATGCTCTTGTTCATGGTTCAAGTTACTCTCGAATTATGAACTCATTTTGTCAAATTTAATTTATGGTTAAGTTATTTTTGAATTCCGAACTGAAGTTGTAAGGAAGATGTAAAACTCCGTTGGCAATATAACACTCCCTTGGACTTGCCCTTTCTTCTTCTTTGTTCGCGAAGGTGTAATTAGTAGCAGCTCAATTTCTTGTAGCACAGTTTTCCAGCGTGCTCTTGCTCGTGGGTGCTCTTCCTTACAATTAACCTTCCTCTATTGGGTGCTCCTATTCTTCAGTATCCCTTTCCCCTCACCATGGATTCCCTTATTAATTTAGCTCCCAGGTGTCCTCGGTTGCTTCTCTCATTTTATTAGAAGTATCCCCTACTCCATAGCCCCTTTGGATTGTGTGTTCCTAGGTCTTCGTATTATTCTTGTGGGAAACATATGCCTTCCTTTGGCCCTCTCTATGTAACTATCCTCTGGGTGGATGCTGACTGTCATCATGTTGTCATTGTCATTGCCCTTATTACTTTCCTTGACAACGCTCCAATTGGTTCTTTGAGTCCTCCATGGCCCATCCTTGCTGATATTAGGTTCCATTCCTCTTGCAATCAAATAATGTTGACCAAAAAGGATAAATTAACAACAACAGGAGGCAACACAAATTTTAGAATGTGTTCATAGCAAATTGAAGCTCTTCCGCTGGAACACTTAGATATTAATTGAAAACTTCATCAACAAATGGCAACCTCCATTTCTCTCATGGACGAGATTCAAACCCTTAAAGATAAAATAACTCGCCAAGAGGATGAAATCGATGCTCTTCATAGGTAGTTGAAAGACTTGAAGTTGCATATCATGGCTAATGAAAATAAGAACTTAACCAGTAGTGCATCTAGTTGACCCACAAGCAATTTACTGCTAGACCTTAACCAACCTCCGAAAGACGCACTTTCACCTCCTATCTGATGTTCTATTGTTGTAAATGTGTTTTTCTTCTTTGTTAATTTTGCAAAGTCTACGCATGTCAACCTCTTGTAGCAATCAATTTCAAATATGGTCTTTTTGTAACACCTATCAATTCCTCTTTGGAGGATCATCTACAATAAAAATCAATGCATCTAATCTCTCTTGTAGTTGTTGTGTCCATGCACTAACTTTAATAGAATCCTTACTTATCTTTGTTTAAAAAAAAAAGAAGCATTATAATATTGACCCAAAAAAATCTATGGAAAAAAACATATTTTGATATCATATATACATAATTTTTATAACACACGCACCTCTTTTAAGATTTTCATTACTCCTACTATTAAATTATAAAACATTTGTTATGAGAGAGATCAAGTCTAAAGTTAAGATGGATATAAGTTGGTACTCTTGTAAGCTATAATGTATTTCCTCAATCCTTTAAATAGGCTTCATCATAACAAATACCATAGACAAAACCATGGGTCGTCAATACTCGGAGTCCAAAAATTGCCAATGGCAAATTATTAATTTTATTTTTAATTGACCGAGTCAAAATGTTTACATAACAATAAAATGATATGACATCACAACATCTCTTCCATACTGGGCTGGAGAGCGCCTCTTAGCGCAATCACATATAATCATCTAATACATGACCATGGTTACCTTCCTCCTCATACCACTAACACATCATTGTTGATCATTCCAAAGTTAACTTTCACTTAGTTTGAGAAAGGTCTTGTGGGTTTGTGGCCATGAGTTTACAACCCGATAAATTCCACCTTAAAAAAAAATTAACATCATGGTGTGATGTCATTATCAATCAAAATTTCATTGATGATACACATTGGTTCGTCATTATCAATCAAAATTTCATTGATGATACACATTGGTTCGTCATTATCAATCAAAATTTCATTGATGATACACATTGGTTCGTCATTATCAATCAAAATTTCATTGATGATACACATTGGTTCATAATTTTTAGAGTGTTCATACAAAATTAATATTGTCTGGTAAGAAAACATTAAACATGGTTTAAGTTAGCATATATATGGTTGAATTGAAATATTTTTAAAATTAATAATGTATATTTTAATTTATTGTTTATTATCTTATCATGAAGTGTATCACTAAACATGGTTTAAGTTTAGCATATATATGGTTGAATTGAAATATTTTTAAAATTAATAATGTATATTTTAATTTATTGTTTATTATCTTATCATGAAGTGTATAATATAAGTTTTTAATAATGTATGATTATAATAATCGATTTGCTCTTTGAATATTATTGTAAAGTCCCACGTTACCAACCATCAATATAATAGAGAAATAAAAGTCCCATAATATACTAAGACTTAGAATACATATTTTTAAAATGATTTTGTGGCTATTCATATTTATAAAATCTGAGAGTTATACATTCCAACAACCACTTGTCTTGTTACGATGGATTTAGGATGTGTAATCAAGAAGAATGTGTGCCCTAAATCATACATAAAATCCTCGTACAAAACCATGAGCAAAATTTTATTATTAAATGGTGTGTTAAAAAATCAAGGTTCAAAATGAATAAGAAAACCATTGATCCTATTAATGAATTCGTTTCACAATAAAGTATATTGATCCATTAACTAAAAAATTCCCAATATTAATTAAATGTAAAATTTAGATACAAATTATTAAATATTTCCCAAAAATAAAAAACAACACAAGTATATTCATACTTATGAGAAATAGCCATTGCTTCCCATGATAACACCATCCAACTTCAAGTTATAACTATTATAACTATTCCCATATAATAAAGAAGAATATAACTATTATAACATTCCCATATAATAAAGAATAATAAAAAAAAAAAATCGGACTTGTAAATGTCGTTGGGTGAAATAAAATATATTCATTCCATTGTTTCAAAAGTTGGGACAACAAATCTGCATAACGTTGGATCCATAACTAAATTCTTGTGATGCTCCACGTAAATTATGTAATCATAAAGTTTGCTAATTAAATTTATCCAAATTCGATGTTGATGGAAAATAACAAGCTCAAAATTACATATCATTAACAATTGACATTTCGATTTGATAAAGTACTGGTTACACTACAATTAGATCCAATCTAGAGGGAGTCATGCGAGAGATGAACATTACCATCAACACTATTTCAAGCATATCTATGGTTTAAGAAACATTCAAATTATGGATGATGTTAGTACTCTCGACGTTAACACTTATAGTATCAAGTAAGAAACTTGGACTTGACATTCAAGTAAGAAATTTGGACTCGACAAGACAACTAAAACATGAAAACTTTTATGTGTTTATATCATTAACATAGATTTATTTTAAATAAGGATCTAATATGAGCCGAGATGGAGTCAATTTCTTCATGTGCAATTTTTTTATTAGTCAACATTGTTTAAATGTTTTGTATAGTTATTATTATTATTATTATTTTTTTGACCAAGATGAGCAAAATTTCAACTTTGATGGCAGACGAGCAACGTTACACATCACACTAGGCTGTAGAATGAGCCTCTCGGCTCAATCATATGAAAGCACTTCATACATAAATATACTGTGATGTGCCATTGAATTGGCTTCTCAAAATAAAAGAAATTAGCTTAATTTGTAACCTTTCTTCTTTCTTTCTAATAACAATGAACAAAATGATATCCATTGCAAAAGATAGTGATAAGCTTCCATAATAGAAAAGCACCAATAAATGATGTTAAATTGAACATTTAATTTACCAGGAATTGCTAAATTCATTTACAGTGAAACAAAGAGCCTCAAATTGAGAAAAAAAAAATGGTGCACTTGTAATGAATGGAAGTCATAGGAACTAAAATTCACTCTTCCATGTTGTTGACAACACCTTACAACCTACTAAAGTAAAGATTTACTATTAAAATCAGTTTTCCACCCATGAGTTAAAACAAAGAATCCTCTTAAAAATCTTTATTTTTTAGGAGATGTATACAAAAAATAATAAATGAAAGGCCAATGATTGTAATTGGAACTTTCAAAAGAACAATTTCTATCTAGACATATAAACTAGCTACATCTTCATTTAAGAGATATTAATTAAAGCACAATATAACAAAATGGAAATTGTACCCAACACTCTGTAGTTTTACTCTGTTCAACAACTTCACTTTCCAACTCCAACAAACCAATCAATTTTTACCACCCAACCATATCCAAGGGAAACCTTTTTCCCTAGAACCCCAAGCCTATGAGTTCACAAACAACACCAACTTTAGTAATAGTGAGAATTGTCAAGCAAACTATGGAATATATATTATTTTCCTCTCACACCACTCTATCTCCATCAACTAGGCAAATCTACTTAGACTTTTAGTTTAGGATTTCGGAAGTCATTCCGACAATGTCTCCCTACTCTCCCTCACTTACCCTCACCCATGGGGAAAAATCCTACAACATTTATTAGCATTGAGTGGAGTGACACCTCACTCCCTTCATGCAAAAACTAATCTAATTTATAATTTATAATTCATATAATTCACCACCCCCCCCAAGGTGGAACTATCCCAAATTTTCCTTTTTATTTAAGTACTTAAATTATGTCATTTTCATCACCCCATGTGTCCACTTAGGGATTTTTTTTTTGTAAGCTTAGGTAGGTCCTTTTTCTATTTATATAAGATCAAATTGAGTACACATACTGTCCATAGGTGGCCTCAACTTGCCCAGTCGGAAACCAAGTCTATTGACCACCTATGCATATTATACGCCATCCAAAATTAGTAAGTTAGAAGTCTTTCTACCCAGGCTATATAAACAAAGCTACTAAAAAACGAGTTTTTATCTACAGTTCCCATAAACATACATAAAAAGCTCCCATAAACATGCATAAAAAAGAAAATCCAGCCAGTAAACAAAAAAAAGACCAGAGATCATATGCTTAGTCTATTCTTTGGGTTCATCCTGGTCTGGCTCAACGACTGCTGGATCCTCCACTGAGCCTTCATTTGCTAGTGCCATTTCCACGATATAGGGGATATGTCTTTGTATGCGATCTAGCGCATGTATTATTTATAGAGCTGGAATTGAATGGTCTGTAGGTCCCGTTTGTAATTAGGCATATCCTTGATTACCAGTGCCATCCCCATTGAGACTTGCTCCACTGCCTTGCACATTAGCCTCTTCATGAGCCACTATAGATGGAGAGTCTGTTTATATTGAGACATCCGGCCTCTTGTATTTCCAGGGTCAGGAATGAGGTCTCACCATTCCTCCATCTCTTCCTTCGAATCCTCTTCCTTCACCCTATCTTCCATCTCATCAATAATTCTCCTCATGCCAACATTTGTATCTTTTATATAGGCTCTTGCCGCTTCCCTCATGGTCTTGTCCATGGGACGGCGACCCAACCTTTCGCCTATGGTGTCATTGTCCTGAGAGCATGGACCATCATTTGTCCTGCCCCTATGACCGCGGGCGCGACCTCTGGTTACCGAGCCATATCTTCGTTTCCTTCTATCTATTCACCATACGCACAGTTCTCAGTCAGAATAAAATTGTTTTCCAACCAAATTCCCATAAACTCAGGTGTTTTCTTTCTGCTTGTCCTATCCCACTTGTGACTGCACTCCTCTGTTCCTAAATACCCCGAAGGGCCTAGGTTATTTCGCACCTTCTCATCACTCTCCCTTTCCTAATTTTCACTCAGGTTTCTGGGAACTGTCTCTTCGTCAGTTCCATGGTCTCCCCCTTTTGTTTTCGGTTGGCTATCCCTTGCTCGAGGCTTTCCGGGTATGGTGTCCCCATGGGTTTGTCTAATAGAATTCTCTCCCATCCTCCCTTTCTGACTGACACCACTCCCTTTCGCGACAGGATTCCCCCCCAGGAGGTCTTCTCCCTCTTTCTAGGATTCTTACCCAATTTCCCCTCCCCAGCTCTCTCCCTTCTGTGACGTGGGTTTCTCTCCCTTACCCAGACTCCCTGTTTGGTTACATTTTCCCAACTATCTAACCTCCCAGCCTCACTATCACTCTCCATTTCAACCTTTATGTCTTTGGTTCTGGACTCCGCAAGTCCCTTCCTATCAATATCTATATCCCCTCTCTTTTCCTGCCTCGGAGCCGAGCTATCATGCTCTTTTCTCTCCCGATTCCCATGCTGTTTATGCATTAGCACCTCCTCACAAGGTCTTTCCCTCTCCCCCAGACCCCTGGTTCTAACCCCATCTGACATACTGTAATTTTCTAATCGAATTACAAAGTAAAGACAGTAAACATACCCATTATTTCGCTTCCTGAGTTCTGGCTAATTATCTATCCTCCACGTCGCGCTTCTCCTTCGTTTCTCTCTTGCTTTAACCATCCTTCCCTCCTTGCTCCCTCTTTCATACCTACTCCCATCACCTTTCTGTCCCATCCTTCCTTCCTCGCCGTCCTTCCCACCTCTCCTCATTCTGACATTTCTCATGCCTCTTCTGTCGACCGTTCGTCCATACTTCTCCACATTCTGCCTTTCCCTCATGCGGGCTGTGGTAAGTATTCCTTTCTCCGGCCAGCTCCAGACGTCGCCATTATGGCTCCTTACCCACTCCATCATCCCGATCGGGGAAAGGATTTTTCTTTTTATTTTATAGACATAATTAATATTTTATATTAAAACAATACTTATTTTAAATGACCCTCCAAATGGGTAAATTGAAGTTAATTCAACACAAAGTTTAACTTAGATTAATTCACCTGGTTGATATAAGCCCTTAAGTTGTGTTTTTCAATCAAAGAATAGGGATTCCACACCCCTATTGTGCACCTCTCCCAACTTGTTAGGACTCCATGCCTTGATCTATTCCAAAGATCCAAGACTCCACGCTGTGATCTTTCAAAAAGTTAGGACTCTTCACCCTAATATTTTCCATTGGTTCTCATCTATTTTTCTTTAAAGCTCCATCCTTTGCCTCAAGGTATTGGTTGTGAGCTCATATACATCTGCTAATATGTTGACAAGGTCTCGTTTACCAAAACATGCACACATCATAACCTCATAGATTAAAAGCATCAATTAAAATTCATAATGAATTATTTCAATCACATTTTACCCAAATGTATACATAAGCTCTATAGTAATTTATTATTTGAGAATTCTTCTCGACAAGTAACTAAATTCCCTACCATATCTTGCTAAATACAAGGCTAATCATGCATAATCATGTAAATAATAAATCATCAACATGATTATGGTCAGTTAAATACACATAGTAGCTTCCATTCATAATTCACAACCATATGTCATAAACTAGATATAAAATAAAAGGAGACAGACATCAATGTAGATTTGATACACATAATCAATCAATCACATAACCACAAATAAGAGGAAATATAACTATGTATGTAATATATACAACAATGTTCCCCAAGCAGGTGTCTAATCCAAATCCATAACATATAATTTTCCCATACATAATATGTCAAAAACCACCTGCAATAGGGTCACAAAACTGTATTAGGCAAAACAAATAAGACACTACATACTACCCCTCTTGGAGCAAACTTGACCTGAAATTTGATTGAACAAAAAAGTAAACTCAAGATTCATAGTAGATGCATCCTCTTAGGTGGTGGAACTAGGATTGTATAGACCTCATTGGACCTTTACTTGGTCCATGATGTGATGCTCGAGTTTTCGAGTGCAATGGTCCAAAATGAAAATTGGCTCTACCTTCAAAGCCCCCTTATTTGATCTCAAAAGGCCCAACAAACTGAGGAAAGAGCTTGGATCCCTTCCCAAATATAATAGATGTTTTCCAAGGTTTTACTCGAAGAAAAGAAAATTCCCCTTCTTCAAACTACAACCCACTCTATGCTTATCAACATAGCTCTTTATGTATATATCGTGCCTCTTTTAACATTTGTTTTATACAATTCACCCGTTCTTGCATTTCTTAAAGAATATCAAGGCCTACCAAGATCTTATCCTCCAACCCATCCTAACTTAAAGGTTTTCTACATAGCTCATAAGGTGCCATACTAAGAGAGCGGTGATAACTATTGTTATACACAAACTCCACTAAAGAAATATAATATTCCCATCTAGATTGTCAATAAATTATATATATTCTAAGTATATGCTCCAACACTTGATTTACTCTTTAAGTTTGACCATCAATTTCTAGACGATAAGATGTATTGAAATTTAATTAAGTTTGAAGAACTCCTTGAAAAGTAGTCCAAAATATTCCTATGAAAACAAAGGCCCCGTTTGATATAATTTTCTTAGGAAAATAATATAGTCTAATGATCTCCTTGATAAATGTTTGTGCTATTTCAGATGCTTTGTAAGTATATCTAATAGGTATAAAATGGGCACTCTTGGTAAGCTTGTCTACCACCACCAAAATGGAGTTATGCCTCTTGGTTGTTTCAGGTAATTCAACAATAAAATCCATAGATATTTCTTCCCATTTAGACTCAGGAATGTTATATAGTTGCAACAATCCTGCTGGATGACCATGTTTTTCCTTAACTAGTTCACATTCCAAACACTTTGCTACATCCTTCTTCATGCCAGCCCAAAATAAATTTGGCTTTAAATTTGCATACATATTTTGGACTCCTAGGTGAGCCATGTATATTGCTTCGTGAGCTTTCTTCAAAATGATCTCATGAATCCCACCTCTAACTAGAACCAAAATCTTCTTCATAAATGTCACCATACCACTGCCATCACAAGAATACCCCCCCATCTTGCTTGTCTTAGCCTCTTTCCTACAAAGGAGAACTCTAACTTCCTTACACCATTCATCTACCTCTTGTGCCCTCAAGATGCACTCCTGTAAATCAATCTTAAATGAAATTAATAAAAATATGTGTGGTCTTTGATTGAGTGCATGAGCTAATTTATTCAATGTACTCTGGATGTAGGTTACATCAAAATCATATCCACTCAGGAGTTCTGACCACTGCCTTTGTCTAGAAATAAGATCAATTTGAGTAAATAAATGTTGCAATACTCTGTGATCTATTTGAAATTCAAATTTCTTGCCCATTAGACAATGTCACCAAAGTGGCAAAGCATGAGCTATCGTTTCTAGTTCCAAATCACATGTTGCATAATTTTCTTCATGCGGTCTTAACTTCCTAGAGGCAAAAGCAATCACCTTACTTTCTTGTGACAATACTACACCCAATCCATATTTTGATGCATTAGTACATACTATAAATGGCCTATCCATATATGAAACCTTCAATATCAGAGTTGTAGTCGAACATTGCTTAAGCTTGGAAAAAGCATACTCAAACTCACTTGTCCAATTAAATATTGCTCCCTTCCTAAGCAAAGAGGTGATTGGACTAGCTATTTTAAAAAATTCTTCCTCAAATCTCCAATAGTATCTTTCCATACCCATGAAACTATGCACTTCATGCACATTAGAGGGTGGTGGCCTTTCTGAAATTAAATCAATTTTTACTGGTTTAACCATAGTGTCTTCATTCAAAATAATGTGTTAAAGATAATGAATTTTTGATTGGAAAAAATTACATTTGGTCATTTTGGCATAAAACTTGTTTTCTCTGAAGCATTGCAACATCAATCTTAGGTGTTTCTCATTCTCTTCTAGGGTCTTTGAATAAAGTTAATATGTCATCAAGGAACACTTCTAAAAAAATGTAGAAGTACTTAATAAATACACCATTCATCAAACTCATAAACACTCCGAGAGCATTAGATAACCAAAAAGAAACCACCACAAACTCATAACATCCAAAAAGAGTTCAAAAAGCAGTTTTAGGAATATTCTCTTCCTTAACTATAAGTTGATGATACCCAGATCAAATATCGATCTTGGAAAACACGGTGGATCCCTTCATTTGTTCAAATAGATCATCTATGTGAGGAAAAGGATATTGATTTCAAAAAGTTACTCAATTCAACTACATGTAATCAAATACAGAGTCGAAGATATCCATTCATATTCTTTACAAATATTACAAAATCTCTCAAAGGTGAAACATTGAGTCTAATCATACCCCAATCCAATAGTTCTTGAAGTTGCACTTGCAAGTCCCAAAGTTCAAGAACAAACATTTGGTAGGGAGCTTTGGATATAGGTTTGACACCAGGGTTCAACTTTATGGAGAATTCAATCTCCCCCCTTGAGAAGTAAACTAGGAAATTATTTAGAAAGACATTAGATAATTCCGAATGGACATTATTTTGTTCAAAGGGTGAAATCTCTCCCTCATTTAAAGTAATTACAACATTTGATATCTTTTTCTAAGACTTCGTTTCAACTTTAATGCCAAGATTAGTCTTAAAGAAACATGTCTCTTTTCCCCATGGAGAGCCATAGATTGGACTTTTAACCTCAAAAAATGAAGGATTTTAGTTCAACAATAAAGCATATCCCAACGAGCTTCGAGCCAATCCATACCAATTATTACATCATAACGACCAAGTGACGTCACATAAATATTCACATGTGTGACACACTAAGTATCCCACCTTTTCAGTATGTCTTGAGGCCATGTAAACCTAATCAAAACATTTTTTCTCTATTTTTACCAATTTACACTTTAATAAAACATTAGGAGAAATAAAAATTTTAGTTGCACCAAGATCAATTAAAATAGTAATAATAATATCATTCAATTTATTAGATTCTTCAGGCACTGTTGACTGATGCTCAACTTGACGATTATGCACAATTGCATGAATCCTATGGGCTCTTTCAATATCTCTAACATTGGCCTACTCTTGGTCTGATTGTGCTTCAGTCTTCTTTTAAGGGAAATATCATTCATAATGAGGCCCTCCACAAGTCCAACATCCATCAGTGGGAGTATTTTTCATCAATTTGACCCTTTTATTAGGTGATTGCACTGAGCTTTGAACTGACTCTTGAGTAAGAGCATTGATTTGTTGAAGATGTTACCTCTGATTATTTTTATGGTTCTTAAAAATATGATTCCTTTGCAATCCATGATGATGTGAACCACCTGTATTATGATTTATATATTAGCTTCCCCTTTTAGGAGGTTTCCCAGGGGATGATAGATGGGGAACTTTAACCCCACCTTTGCTCCAAGGCAATTCTTCCTCGACTGATTGTTTTTTTCATTGCCTAATGCAACATAGTAGGCATAAAAATGCACACCCTTTCCTTTATAATAAGATTCAATCCATACAAAAACTTGTTTACCTTGAGGGATTCTGTATTTAAATGGGTAGCATATCTAAGAAACTCCATGAATCGAGCCTCATATTCAAGTACTATCTTAGTTCCTTTCTTAAGATCATGGAACTCATTCAACTTCCTATCCAAGTATTCTATGGAAGGTATTTTGCTCGAAATTCTTCTTCAAATTGTTCCCACGTCAAGGTAGAAATGGTGTATCCCAATTGACATTCTAAGTTTCTCCACCATAATAGTGCACTCTCCTTAAGTTGGTATATAACCAACTTGGCCTTTTGGTTTCTAGAATAGTTCTACAATTGAAAACGTAGGCACATGTTTTCTAACCATGCTCCCACTACCTCCCGTTTTGTGGTTCCCTTAAATATAGGAAGTTTAACTTTTTCCAAATCTCTATGCACATCTCCATCATATGGTACTTCCCGCCTTTCTACTTGAGATGAAGAACCAACCACTGAAGGATTTCCCCCAACTCTACTAATCAAGACTTTAGTAATCTTTTGGAAGGATAACACCATATCCCTTACTTCCCTAATGGATATTTTCTCAGTTTATTAAGATTGGGAAGGTGGAGGTGAGACTTCCCTCCTCCTTCACCTTGATGTTCTCTCCATGATTACCTAACCCGATCAACTAAAAAACCCAAGTAAGTAAATAAAAGTAATTACCTATGAATATTAGCATAAAATCCCTAAGTCCTAGAGTTTTAACCAGCTTTGATACCATATGTGTAGCACTCCACTTTACATTTACCCACTTTAACCTAATCACTAGGGTAAACATGAGATGAAAGTTACTATGCACGACCCGGTTTCCAAGATGCACTTATGGAAAATGGGGTCCACATGTCCAGAACTGATTGAAAACACCTAGTGACACATGATCACACTATTATCAACCTAAATTGACCTAACACTATTTATTTTAAGTTTTGTTTCCTTAGATTTAACACAAATTTCTATTTTTAGAAGTTTCTCGGGTTCTAAACTTCTGAGGCCGTTTTGAGGGCCTAAACGACATTTTCGGGGAAATTTTTTCCATAACCTATTTCATTTTTTTTTTTAATTTTTGGCCTCACCTAGGAAATCTTCGAAATGAGGTATTATGATAGTGAAAAGAAGATCATATGCGAAAGTTACGACCTCGAGAAGTTGGAGGTCCAAATTATTTATTTATACAAACACTTTGTGTACATAGTACCTATAGGTCATAAATACATATTTGTTCATTGATTCAATAAGCTCACTAGGGAATCATCAAGAAGGCTTGTTGCCCTTTATTACTAGTTGCAACAACACATATTAACTCATGCATTCATATAATATAACCAAGAGCCCATTAAACCATGGAATGGATCCATAATAAGGACACATCACATAATGGGAAATATACCATGCATGTGACCAACATTTAACCAGAATGGAAAAATGGTAAACTAGTTGTAAAATCATACATAAAATCAGAACTTGTGCTCATTACTCTCAATAAGAATCAACACATAATAATATATGCAAATTCCAACTAAGTCAAAGACTTCCATGTACCACCCGACCATAGATTGGGCTGAACCAAATATTTCTTTCAGCCAATCACCCCATGCCATATTCCAAGCATGAATGTGAGGTCTCATGGGATAAACCAAATATAACCGAACAAGGACTCCAAGGTTAAAACACCTCTACCCTCAACGACAATGTTTTCACCTCAATCGGTCTAGAAATCACTAATACCAAAACAATCTTGGATGCCTCTGACTTTCTCCACCATACTTAGAGGATTTTTCCTCTCTCCACCCATCTGTTAAGAGTTCCAGGAGAAACACCATCATCACTCTTGACCCTTGGGAATTTTCCCGAGACCACCTCAACCAGGATCCAAATTCTATTGGCCATCGAAAGCTTAATCAAACAGGGAACCCACTACATCATGGCTATCCAAGAAATGACAAGGCAAGGCTGAAACCAATTTCAATCTAGGCAAATCCCATGCCAATGACAAAAAAATGACCAAATAACCAAATGCATGTACCATGCATTCAAATCCCACAAGGAAAGCACACATGAAACTTGTTACCTACAAAATCCTCTTGTTGTAGCTGCTCTTCCCACCTTCTCCTTGTGCTCCCTTTCTTTCCCTTGTTTGTCCTTTTCTTGCTTGTGATCTCTTCTCTTGCTATATTTTTCTCTCTCCTTCTCCTCCAAAAGTGCCAAGAGAGTGTGTGAATGTTCTCCCTCTCCTTTTATTTTCTTTATTTTCCTTCAATTTTCCTTGCATGCATATTCTTGTCTCTTCATCTTTCTTTTAATCTATTTTCCTTTATTTCTTTTTATTAATTTCCAGTTATTGCCTTTTGAATTTGTCAATGCCAATTTCCATATCCAATAATAATCCGCAAGTGATGCCCACTGTAATGTTTATCCTTCCATTAAGCTTGGAATGTGTCTTTCATGACCTTGGTTTAATTTATTTACAAGGAAAATAAACCCGGGGCTATTACAATATGTAAGGTCCCACCTTGCCAACCATCAATATAATAGAGAAGTAAAAGTCCCATTGAATACTAAGATTCATTTTTTTAAAAATGATTTTGTGGCTATAATTCATATTTATAAAATCCAAGAGTTATACATTCTGACAACCAATTGTCTTGTTATGGTGGATTTAGGGTGTGAAATTCACAAGAATGTGTTCCCTAATACGCACATAACAAACTCATGCAAAATCGTGAGTCAGATTTTATTATAAATTGGTGTGTTTTTTCCTGCGGAAAAACCATAATTTAATTAATATAACAAAATTACAGGGAGTTCACCCATCAGTGGTCCTGTCATGCTCCATTTTTGAAAATGGGCATTAAAATGATTCATTGCATGTGATTCTTAATAGTAAAAAATTACATCATAACCTGCCCATATAATGTTGTTCAAAACAATCCCAGATATAAAGATGATATACATATGTCCCCAAACTGGGTCATAAAAAATATGGAAAAAATAATAAAACCAAAAGCAATAGATCATCTGCTAAATTCCATCGATGAAAGGGTGACGATAACATTTTGTTTTAACACCATTTATCTTGTCGTTGATCTTCCATGTGCCAAGTGCAAGTGTAGAAGCAACCCTTGAGAGTTATTTGTTGCATGGTTCCTTTCCCTATAGATATGTTTGTAGAAAGTCATGTTACAATGTTGCTTAAGATGAAGAACCTCTTTGAGAATGGTACATAAAGTGTGAATATGACAACGATGCAACTCGTTGAACCAATTTATAATAAGCAAAGACTCACCAAAGATCTGAAGGGAAAGAACCCCTTTTTCAATAACAAAAAGAAGAAGAAGTTTTAGGCTAAGGAGCTATGCATAGTTATTAGAACATCTACCGAGACCACTATGAATCTTGAAAACATGATTTTAATGCATTTCTAGGACAACTCCTCCCCCACAAGAACCATCAGTTGTAGCATAACCATTGAAATAAGCCCAAGGGATAGAGTTTTCATATTGTTCAACCACCACAATGTCGGGGGGATGAGAGGATTCACTCGAAAGGAGGAGATCAAAATTAGCTACGACCTTTGCAACTATTAGTTCGGGATCAGAGCATTTTCCCTTGAATATTGTACGATTTCAATTGTTCCAGAGGCCCCAACAAACTAGGGGAGGCAAATTTCTGAGATTTTTTTGGGGCAATTCAGTCCCACCAATCTTTCCAGACCTCCCTTAAAGATGCCCCAACCGAGTTCTGTAAGCCTCCCATCTTATCCTTGATCTGAGTCCAAACAACTCCAGAAAAAAGGCATTCAAGGAAAAGATTGTCAATGGATTCAAGAACACCCTTGCACATGACACACCATCTAGAACGCTACATACCCCTATGCCGAAGAATATCGCAGGTTGGGATTTTGTTTCCATGATGTACCACATAAAAAACATGTTTTTGGGGGGCTCCTGAGCTTCCAAGTATTTCTCCACCATCAACATTCTTCTGGTGGTTGCCTAAAGTTGGATATATGAACATAACCTTCTTTTGGTCAATAAAAACCCCATGATAGGTGGATTTATTAGAGTAAGTCAGGGTCCTCATCTCTGATTCTGAAATGGGCGATATTGAGGGTCACAATATTGTTGTCCCATAAGCATTTGAAAGCGAGGGATAAATTTAGGATTTGTGTTGACAACCAACCTTGAGACCAAATAGTGCTTCTAGTATGATCTGCAACTTGGTTAAGAGTGAATATTCCTTGAGCATTGAGAAAATTTACCATATCTTCAAGGAGAAGAAAGCCCTCCCCACACCCAACCCATGAATCTCTACCAATCTTGAACTTGCACCCATTTCCAACCTTCCATGCGAGGCCATTCTCAATTACAAGGAAAGAGAAGAGCACCGCTTCCCATATAATAAAATTTTTGACCTTTTCTTGTCAGAAGATTTGATCCAGTCATTAATAGGTTGAGGGAAAATGTATTTTGAATGGAAAGAATAGTCCACAAACTATATGTAGTGAGGATCCTCCAACCAACCTTCATAGCAAGGGATTTTGCAAAAGAAAGGATATTTTTTAGACCCCAACCACCCCAAAGTTTGTGAAGGAAGATTTTCTCCCACCTGATCCATGCAAATATTCTTCCTTCCTTGCTACCCAACCATAGGAATCAAATACAAAACTTATGAATGTAGTTGAGAACCCCAATAGGTATCCAATCTAGGGATAATCAAAAGACGAGGATGGTTTCCAATATATATTTGATAAGAACTAGCCTTCTTGCCTAAGACAACCATCAAAAGCACCATGAGTTTATTCTTTTTTCAATAATAACAACATGCCATTGCCAATTTTCCCTCCTATAGCCATTTGGCTTTAAGAAAAACCCAAGGTATTTCAGTCCAGATTCTGAATCAAGAAAATAGTATGGGAAAATAAATTGAGCCTGTGCACCACGATAGGAAAGGGATGATTTCTGATCATTGATTACCATGCTAGTGGCTTGCTGAAATAGGATTAGAGTTTCTTTAATTGATGGCATGTCCCGACGAGATCCATTGAAGAACAACGAGACATCATCGACAAACAAGAAGTGTATAACGGTAAAATTTTATGCAACCCATATGCCTTGAATGTTCCCTCTTCCCTTGGATTCCTTAATAAGCCAACTTGGACCTTTAGCCATGAGTAAGAAGAGGAGGGGAGAGAGGGGAAAACCTTGTCACAACCCTTTTTGAGCATGAAAGAAATTTGAGGCTGCCCCATTTATGAGAACTGCAAAAGACACTAAAGATAGACAACCCATGATCCAATTAATGAACGGGATCTCAAAGCTTAAATGGGTGAGCAGAAGTTTAAGATAACACCAGCTTACATGGTCTTAGGCCTTGAAGAGATCAATTTTAATAATAATTCCCTTCCTCTTCCATGATTTGGGACTGTGCATTATTTCTTGTGTGACTCTAATAGCTTCATGTATCTGTTTATTCTCAAGGAAGGTGAACTTTTCACTAGAGATGTGTTTGGAGAGGGTTGGTTTCAACCTATTAGCAATGGTTTTAGCAACAATTTTGTAAATGTACTTACAGAGGGAGATATGCCTGAAATTGTCAAAGGAGTGGGGGTCATAAAATTTGGGGATGAGGGTAATAAGGCAGAGTTTAAAGAAGGGTGGATGTGCCCAGCCAAACGAGATTCTTCCACTACCCTAGGAGTTCATCTTTCAATAGCTCATAGAAATCCAAAACGATTTCCACCAGAAATCCATCAGGCCCGAGGCTTTGTCCTTCTGGAACCCTTGCATAACACTTTGTAGTTTGGGTTCAATCACTAGCTCCATAAGCTCTTGTTTTTCTTTGGGGTCAATGAAACAGGGGAAAATAAGTGTGGTTCAAATAATCTCAACTAAGGATAATTTTTTTGTGTGCCTGAAATATATTTCTGAAGTGGTTCACCCTGAGCTTAACTAAACCTCGAAAGTAGAGACCTTCCCAACGACATAATTTTCTGACTCCTAGATTGTATTTTGTGCTTTGCAACCTTGGTAAAATTTTGAGAAAAAATTAGTATTATCATCACCACACTGAAACCATGTGGCCTACTTTTTAATATCCAAGTTTCTTCTTTGTCATTTAATTATGATACACTTTCTTTCCTTTTCCAAGGTAAAAAACCTCTACCCAGCCTCATCACTTACATATCCATCACCATCCACATCCTCCAGCCTACTAAGTTCATCGTCCACCTGCCTTCATCCCTTTGATTTTTCTGTGCACCCCATGTAAGGCTAGCCTTCTTGATGTTTTTCAACTTAGCTGCAAATTGGGAGGTTTTTAATTCTCCTTGAGTTGGGTCAAAGTGTGACCAATTTTTAGAAACAGGCTATCTGTAATCTTCATCTTTTAGCCATGTGGAGAAAAATTAAAAGGATAGTTGGGTTTGATTTGAGCCCCCCTTAGCTCTAGAAATATGGGGTGGTAGTCTAATTCTCCATTGGAACCGATCCACTGTCTATACAAAGGGATTTTCCCCATGAGAGCTTCAGTGAGAAAGAAGCGGTTGATTCTACGAGCAACCCAATGTTCACTAGGTCGATGATTCCTCCTAGTGGGGTGAATTTTTACCAGGTTGACATCACAAAGTCTAGTAAGTGTCTGAAATACTCGACTAGGTTATCAGGGTGCAAGTGAGGACCCCATACCTCTGATGGGACAAGTGATAAATTAAGATGACCCCCAATAATCAAGTTTTCTTTCTTCATGACAGATTTAGATACTAGGGAGTCCCAAATGAGGGGCCTGTCCCGACAGGGGCCATAAATATTAATAATATTCAGGTGCATATAAAGGTCGATAGAGGTGATGTTCGCTCCCATATCATTTCATCTCCCCATATATTATGAACCTTGACTGAATTCAGGTTGAAGCCCATGGCAAGACCTCTTGAGCGACTGATCTAGATCTTGGGGGGAGACCCCCAAGATCTAAAAAATTGAAATGCAAGAAGAAAAAGAGGAGAATGCCCAATAAACAAAACCACAAAGAATTGTTTTTATTAAAACCGAAAATGATTGTAAGAGCTACATTGTGGTAGACAAACTGTCCTTTTAGAAAATGTGACTTTTTACTTATAATATTTTTCAGTTACAATACCATGGGTGAATGAATACAATGGGTGGATGTCACAATACCACGGGTGAATGAATACCATGGGTGGATGAATACCATGGGTTGATGCCATTTTCCATTCAGATCATTCCTCCCTCCTTAAGAAGCAATGGTCCCCATTGCGTGAAGTTCCCTCCTACGAAGTCTTTGTTGAATATGAAGACCCACTGAAGAGAAGGGTTTTATGTGGTTAACCCATAACCATGTTGAACAAAGATCCGAGGATATAGATACCCTGTAATGCTTGTGACCAACTGTGATACTGATAATGTGCGACCTACAAAATGGACTTCGATGAAGTGTGGGCTTGTGGATCACCCATAACCATGATGAACGAAGATCCGAGGATAGAGAAGCCTGTAATGCTTGTGACCAACTATGATATTGACAGTGTGTGGCCTAGCAAATGGACTTCGATGAAGTGTGGGTTTGTGGATGACCCATAACCATGATGAACGAAGATCTGAGGATAGAGATACCCTGTAATGCCTGTAACCAACTATGATATTGACAGTGTGTGGCCTAGCAAATAGACTTCGATGAAGTGTGGGTTTGTGGATGACCCATAACCATGACAAACGAAGATCCGAGGATAGAGATACCCTATAATGCTTGTGACCAACTGTGATGCTAACAATGTGCGGCCTAGCAAATGGACTTTGATGACAAGGATTTTGTGCGGTTGACCCTTAACCATGATGTTGGTTATTGATGAAGTAGCAGGTGCCTACATAGCCTGAGGTGGGAATGCACGTCTCCAAAGAACACAAGCTTAATGTTGCTATGATGAAACTAATGAATGTGAACAAGGTGACTACTAAATCGGGGTGGGAGGGCATGTCTCCAAAGGGAACCCGCTCCGAATGTTGCTCCAGAATTAAAATGGACATAACTCAGTCAATATAACTTAGAATATTTATTATAACCTATTTTTGGAAACAAAAGGATCATTTTTCATCTTCCCATGCGTTGGAAATCCTTATTTGGACACTCTCAAATATCAGATTCGTGCTGCAATTGTTCCGCCATCACAAAAGTTCTGAAAAAATAGCTGATTTTAAATCAACGATATCTCCCACATCCGAACTTCAATTCAACCCTTTTTTTGTTTCTGAAATTGGGTGATTTTTCACAAGGAACTCAGATATGTAATCATTGTTTTGAAATTCTGCATAAAAAACTGCAAAAAATTATAGGAGAGTCATCGTCCAACAGTTGTCAAAAAAAAAAAAAAAAAAAACATTCTGATTTTAAATCAGCGATATCTCCCTCATCCAGACTCTGATTCGGCCAATTTTTTTTTTTTTTGAATTTTGGTATTTTTTCACAAGGAATCCAGATCTAGTATTTGTTTTTGTAAATTTTGTACCAAATGTTTCAGATCTGATCTGCAAAGTCGCCGCCCAAAAACATTCCTACAAAAAAATGAAAAAAGAAAAATTCTTCCCGCTTGGCCCAAGAAAATGCTCTGTGCATGACGTAGCACATGCCTGAAGTTTGTTGAATATTGATGCAAACTTTGAAACTGAAATATGCATCAAACCCTCATTCCCATGGAATCATAACTTGCTCTGATACCACTGACCCAGATCTTGCGGGGAGACCCCCCAAGATCTAAATAATTGAAATGCAAGAAGAAAAAGAGGAGAACGCCCAATAAACAAAACCACAAAGAATTGTTTTTATTAAAACGAAAAATAATTGTAAGAGCTACATTGTGGCGGACAAACTATCCTTTTACAAAATATGGCTTGTTACTTATAGTATTTTTTAGTTACAATACCATGGGTGGATGTCACAATACCACGGGTCAATTCCATGGGTGAATGAATACCATGGGTGGATGTCAAAATACCATGGGTCAATTCCATGGGTGAATGAATACCATGGGTGGATGTCACTTACAATACCATGGGTAAATTCCATGGGGGGATGAATAACATGGGTGGATGAATACCATGGGTTGATGCCATTTTCCATTCGGATCAGCGACCTTTTACATAAGATGTAGAAAATTTCCAACCAGGAGCAAAGATTCAAGAGCTACAATAATCATGTCACTATCCCCCAAAGTTTCTTGTAGGAGGATAATTTCAAGCTCGATAGAATGGACAAGGTTCCCAAGGATCAATTCTTTTTACGAGTTGGCCAGGCCCCTATAGTTAAAATACAAAGTCATCATGGTGCAACATTTTCAACGTGGCATTTTTCTCTAACAACACCATTAATTTGTTTATACTTCCCCTCTACTATTTCTAAATTGGCCATGAGTGTATCTTTTATAATCAATGATTTGCGCCCTCTAGATTTCCTCCCTAACTTGAAAGGTGAGATCTTTTCAATACCTCCAAAGCACTTAATATAATCCCCCTTACCACCCCTGGGACAAAGGTAATATGGTTTGAAAAATTCAGAGGGAGCGATGAAGGCCCCGATGTAGAAGAGGTGCACCAAGGAGAGGGGCGAGGGGAGGGGATAGGGGGTGTGCACTCAAGATTATCAGGCAACAGATGTGGAATCGACAATGAGGTTGGGGAGGTGAGACAATCAAGATTTAGTGTATGCATAAAGGTTTGATGCTTATTAGCTTCATTCATTTCAAGCACAAACATAAAACTAATAAGATTATGAACCAGAGGGGGAGAAGAAGTAGTACATGGGAGAGAGAACTACTTGGCCACTAAGGTACCTCTGAGGTCTCTAGCTCTATGAGTTTGTGGAAGATTATCCATCTCAATGTATTCTGCTTCCTGCGATCTAGTCTATAGAGGGCTTATCATGACAACCATATCACGCATAACCTTTTTGGCTCACATATCAGAGGCATCCTGCTTGTCAACTTCAACGAGACCAGCAGGTTAGTAGGCCTTTTCAAATATCATTTTACCCTTATAATCAACATGCTTCTAGCCCATTTTGGCTATGGAGGGAGAGGGGCATTCATTGAAAAAATGCCTAGTCTTATGGTACTAGTGACATCAGAAAGGGAACCCTTCATAGTCAAAGGTTTAAACACACTTGTAGCCCCTAAAACTGATGTGAAGTTCATCTAGAAAACCCTTCCTAAGGTTTAGGTTCACGAGGATATGAGCTATGGCTCTTCTTATGATATGCTCGTATGACATATCTGCCTCTAAATAAGTGCCTAGTTTATCGATTATGAATTTAAACATCTATGAAGTCCACAGTTGTGGGAGGCGACTAGGTAGCATAACCCACACCAGAATGGATTCCATTGCTTCATAATAACACGGGTGGATTTGATACACCATACCTTGTTCAAAACCCTACTGGATTCCTCGCTATAGTGGAAAACTTCCATGAACCATCCATGGGTGAGGGTTGTTACCTTCGATGTGGAGTTGACTAAACCTTTCAATACATTCCTTGCCCATTCCAACAAGAATTCCTATAGATACTGCCAACTTCCAACAATGCCAACTATTGCAGTTTCAGTTGTTTCCATGATCTTTTCGAGTGCTGCAAAGTCTCCCACTACCAGATTTCAATTCAATACCTTTGGTTTTAGAGCCTTTATTTTAGAAGCAGAGTTTGAACTTGAGGCCTCACTTTCATACCCACTTAGGGTTTGGGTGTCTTCATCAATCAAGGACCTAAATATCTTCTCCTATGTGGTATTGTCATCCATTGTAGAGTTTTCAGGGTAGGGGGATGGATGCTAGGATATCTCCTGTGGCTGTAATGAGTAAGTGCAAATACCCTCACTTCTATTCATGTTAGAGTCTATATGGAGTTGCGGGGCCGTGGCTATGCTACATGTTCTTGATTAAGAAAATTTTCTATCTCCTCCTTGTCCACTGATGGAAATTCGATAGGGTTTATGTCCACTATCGTTGGCAAGTGCCTCGAAGATAGGGTTTGGGTCTCCGAAAAAGGCACAAGTGGATGAATATGTATGGCCATATTCCTGAAAAGTTTTGTTGAGTTGTCAGGTCATTACTTCTAGCTACAGGTTTTAGCTGCCAAATGGGAATTTTTGGATCCGAGATGGTGAAGTTTGGCTCCAGGTCAATGAGATCCCCTGAGTAGTCAAATAGTTCTTCCTTTGGATCGACATTTGATTTAGTCCTTTCAACCATAAGTACACCTTTCTAAGAGACCAACATATTCCTTCGCAATTCACCCGTTACTCCCAATATATCATACCTGACATTTCATGTTAGAATCCTTTTTATAAATTGGTGTGTTAAATAGCTAAGGTTAAGAATGAAAAGGAAAACCATTAATACTATTATTGGGGTCATTTCACCATGAAGTATATCGATGCATCACCTTGGAATTTCATCAACACAAAAATTTCCCAACATTAATTAAATGCGATGTTTAAGCACATATAATTGAATATTCCCCGAAAGGAGGAGACAACAAATGTATATTCTTATTTAGAAGAGACCCTTTTAAAAAATAGCCATTTCTTATCATGATAAAATCATCTAACTTTAAGCTATTGTGCAACATAAATGCACAAAACATTATGCAGTTCATTGGAAAAATGAAGTAACGTTTTATTAAGCTTAACTACAACTACATAAAATTTAGTTTGTCTTGTTTTTTTGGAAAAGACGAATGATTACACCCTTTAAGCAAGTAATGTTAAAGTCTTAGACAAATGTCAACAATTATTGCACATAATAATGGACACACACTAACTGCGTTTGTAGTCTCTAACTGTTAATCATGTTATATTAAGACCATACTCCATATCCTCAAAATTAAAGCTTACTACGATTTACCATAACAATGCGAGGCTTCAATGATAGTGTTATCCGACTGTAGAAGTTGAAGTAATAAATTTAATAGTTATTTAAATCAAATAATTAGTTACCTAGATAGTTGTCATAACTATGCAATATAACAAGTGTTAGAGAATTAAAAGGGTAGCAACAGATCACTGGTTAGGACCGACACATTGAACCATAGAGAGGGTTTGGTTCATAAGTTTACAACAACAAATATGCCCATCACTTAACATTTTATACTTAGCCACTTGAAAGTTTGTCTTAGATGTAGTAAAATTATCATTATGCTTCACAATTTAGGGCATTAAAACTCAGTAATGTAATCCCTTATCCTATTACATGGGCACGTGATAAAGCACTATTTGCTTTACAATATTTATTATCAATGATCAAATTCAAAATGTTGTAAGGTTGAAATAAAAAAAATGTGCCTAAAAGTTCTAAAAGTACGTAAATCAGTATAATTAATTTATCATCATTGAAATAAACAAATGAATGATATTGGAACCACACTTTGTGAGGAGAGTCACTCACAAAGTAGTGAACCTCAGTGATATACCAATGTCCATCATCGGTGGGGAAGCTGCAACGACTTAAACAATAAGTCATTAAAGCTACAGGAAGACGACACAACCTGACAACTCATTGGGACCTTTGGATTTGAAGGAATCTATGCAGGAAAGTTTGAGGGACATTAATGGCATCATGGTCCAAATTTATATGATGTAACAATACATATTTATATTGTAGGAAAAACCCTAGTTACCAGAAACGAGACGATGTCCGCCGTTTCTGGCAGAAACCTTCCAAAAAACCGCAAGGATACCAGAAACGCCGTCTGCAACGGCCGTTTTCGTTTTCCCTGGCAAGAAATAGTTTCTCGCGAAACGAAAGCATTTCTTCTTGCCGTTTCCTAATAGACTCGCAGTTAAATTTATTTTTTCAGACTTTGCTAAATTTAATTTTTTCAAACCTTTAGTTAAATCGAGTTTAAATAGCAATTAATTGTTAGTTTTATGGAAGTTACACATGCAGAGGGTTAAGTCTAGTTGAATTCGCAGTTGAATGTTAGTTTGAATTCGTAGTTGACTGTTAGTTTGCAGTGCAGTGGACTGTTAGCTTTCTGGAAATTAAACATAAGCATTCCAGGGTATTGTGAGCCAGCGGCTAAAGAAAGAACTAGCAGAACACAGGGTATTGTGAGAGTGCTGTCAAAGAAAAACACCAGTTGTCAAGGATTTAAGTAGAAGCCGAGAGAAAACACATCACAGATCAGAGCCAAGCAGCTTCACGCCTCAACAACATTGTCAATTCTATTGTCAAAAGGTACTGCCTGCAAACTTCAATCTCTGGTTTTTTTTTTTATGAATGCTTATTCTAGACCACATAATTCTCTCAAGATTTGGGTAGGTGAGGTTCGCTGGGATCAACTGTTCATATCGTAATGCGCTATACCTGTGTTACTGTTCAGTCCTGTAATATCAATTTGGTGTCTTCTATCTCGCCACTGTCCCACTGTCCCTCATGCATTGATATGGACATGCATTGAAATTAGATGGATCCTTTCTTAGACTAAGTTTTATTTCAATATGAATTGATCTACTGAGGTGTGTCGAGCAAGAATATTGACTATGTAAGAACCTGGATTGATATGGTAACGTGGAAGTTATATAGGCATGTTTAATTTAATTTTAACCATGTGGTTGAAGCTTGTCCTTGACGCAACGTAGAAGCATCATAGACACGGTTAATTTGGTGAACATCAAGCAACGCAGAAGCTTCATTTAGTATTGCCAAAATGCGATTATTTAATTTGGTCAACATTAAGCAGCGCGGAAGCTTCATTTAGCATTGCCAAAAAGCGATCATTTTTTTCCCAATTTACATGTTACTAGAACACTTATATTGTGCTAAAATTAAGTGGCTGATTGATAAATGCTAGTAGCAAAATAATTGTGTTATTTGTAAAGCTAAGAATTTGTAGATGTAGTTCTATGAGAGGAGTGGAGCTCACGTAAAACTCTTAGAATTTGTAATGTCATTACAGTAATAGAGGTAGGAAATTGAAAAATTATTTGTAAACTTTTATATGGTGTTTTTCTCTCTCCTCGTTTCTTATATGCGAAACCTCTAAACATCGTTTCTCGTACCGTTCTCGTTTCCCGTTTCTCGTTTCTGGTAACATAGGGAAAACACGCTTTAACCATAGTAAATTAAACACAAATCTTGTTAACCCATTTTGTAACATGCTAGGATTCACACCAATTGAAATTTAACATTATAACCCAGGACCTATAATGATACGACACTGGAATATAGCAATTCAAACTTTTCCACGCTTAAAAATAAATCAAAATACCAAAAATTCATACTTGTAGATATCGTTGGGTGAAAGAAAATATATTCATTCCATTGTTTGAAAATTTGTGACAACGGATCCACATAACGCTAGATCCATAACCAAATTATTGTGATGATCCAAGTAAATCATGATCATAAAGTTTGACAATTAAATCCATACAAGCGATGTTGATGGAAAATAACAAGCTCGGAAATTTTCCATGATTACATATCATTTAAAATTAGCATTTTGATTGATAGAGTACTAGATTACATTACAGTTAGACACATTTTGGAGGGAGTGATGTGAGAGAGATGAACATTACCATCAATGTTATTTCAAGAGCATGTACACCTATTGATGGTGCTCGATTCCGCCAACATACAGGGGGTCTCCCCGATGTGAAGTCCCAATTAGACCTCACACTGTTTGGAGTAGGAGCCCATTCGAAGTGTTATAGGCCATTTTGTCACATCTGGTCAATAGGCCAGCAAATCAAATAAATCAATCCCTGTGAACATGTTGTCATAACCCCTTCACAAAGCCCTAAGCATGAACTCTAAAAAATGTATGAGTTTCTGGGAAAAATAGCTCAAAATCACTGTTTTTAGCCCCACCGCACATTGCTTCTTTAGTCACAAACATTCACCACTAGTTGTATTCTTATCCATCTATGCTAATCAGCACATGTTTCTCTCTTTTGCAGGTGCGCAAATAAAAATAATTATGAATCTTCCTCTTCTAGAATATTCCAGGGTTGTTTTAACTATTTACCATGGATAAGAAACTTGAATCCTATCTGATCCTATCTTGGATACTTCACCTCTTATGCCTTGAGCTCATCCTCGCATCATATGCGGATCTCAAGACCGTAATAGTAAATCATAAACTACCACACCTCGCCTATAAATTTACTTCCAACCATATCATCAGAATTGGCTTTTGGAGATTAATAGTGCCCTTATGTTGCTGCGTTGAACCTAAAGGAATAATCATATTCACGCATTAGGCTTGATCTTGAGGTGTGCTTTGTGACAAGGAAGGACAAGTCAGCTTGGGAAGACATATACAAAGTCAACTACTATTTATGGTTGTAAACTCTCTCCTATTTCTATTAATATAAAGAGTATCTTGTTTTTCTATATTTGTTATGTTATGTTTGCACTCATCTATTTCAATGCCTTGCTGATTCAATGAATAGAGATTTTATATTATGCTACTTGGATATTGTGGATCCTTTGCTTGTTTTAGTCATGTGTGCAAGTTCTAATTATAACACTTGGAGCTACAATTGGAGCTTACAAGTGGGGAGGAAAGGAAAGCTTGCTACAAATTCGAGGTAGGATTCTTTCCCATTCTCTAATTTCTCTAAGGAAAATTCTATGCTTTTTGTCTTCTGTTGTTCTAGACCAGTCCACTAGGTCTAGGGAATTCACCTTTGTCCGTAATAGTAAATTTCACATAAAAATTTGGCGAATCCACTAGGACCTGATTCTTCCCTTAGTGGTTTCCTTTACCTTAGCACCTTTTTCACCCCTTAAAGCAACCTTGATTTACTCATTTAGACACTGATTGACCTTAGGAAAACATATTTTTGAGCTTGCTTTGTTTTTTGTGTGTTGTATTTTGGTTGAATCTACCTCAACTCACCCCCTTTTCTAGAGATAGAGTGCTTCAATGCACTCTCTCCTTCTATGCACTTGCGCTGCAGAGCATTGTTGCCTATTTTGCGCTTGTGTTGATCCTTGTAAGATGCAAAAACTTGTTTTTTTTGCCTTGCTTTCTAATTTTCTTTGTTCCAACATGTTTTCCCTCTGTCTCTGAGTGTGTCCTCATCTCTGAAAATTCTTCACTTTATTTGCTTTTGGTTTTGATAACCTATGATAAAAAGTTTGGATTTTCCTTTGTTCTTTTCAATTATGTCATTTGCAAACTTTTGCTTGACCATTGATTGATTGAAGAAATGGATATTATAGTCATCATTCTATGTGATTTCTTTCATCAATGATTTAACAACATTTTAATTTTCATTTCATTTGAATATTAAGACAATTGAAAAGAAAAAGCTCATCATTTTGGATTTTGCATTGCATTTAGGGTTCGTGTGTGAAATTGGAAATTGAAACAGTTGCATTAGGGAAATTTACTTAAATAATTTTGTTTGTTGCATTTTGTATGCTGCATTAGTCTTTGTTTCTTCCCTCCCATACATAGATTTTCATTAAAAATAAAAGATTTCATTTTATCATGCTAGACTGCATTTTAGAGTATTCAGGTGAAATTCGTGGCGATACTTGATGTTGGCTTAATGGGTCCTAACCCAGGTTCATAGTTAGTTCCGCCAAACAAAACCCTACACTACTGGCCCTTTTGGCATCAACCCGCGTAGCGCAGACTGAGTCTCACCTGAAGTAGTATGGGGGGATGCTGGAACCAAGTTTCCGCATCTAAATATCAGTGTGATGTCCTTTTTATGCGCTAGATCTGCCTCCAAGCAAATCTATAAGCCCTTCGTGCTTGGTACCGTAACTCCCTTCGAATGGCCCCTAGACCTTCGTGAAGGTCTACGATCAGCTTTTGTGGACCCTGAACATGTGAATTATCTACTTACACGCACCATATATTATCCTTAGATAATAATCTATTCAGATCTACTTGAGTGCTTAATGAACGTAACAAATTATATGATATTCTTCACATAAATACTTAACTTGTATTGTGTTCATTTAATAATACTTATCTAGTAGTTTCGTGCATCAATACATCATTATTTCATAAATACATCATTTCATCACAACATACATTGTAAGCATGAATAACATAAGTAAACATATAAAACACATGAATTTATCCAACAATCTTCTTTATTGATCTTCAATATAAGTTTACAGACTCAAAAATTCCCTGCGCACTTAGTTGCAGGGGTTCGCACACTCATCTGCAGACACTACTCTAGGCCTCTGTGCACTTGGCTACAGAGCCTTTTCCCCCTCTAAGACTTACTTCTCTGCGCTAACTCCTTAAGACTCCTTTTGTCGTAGCCATAGACAAAGAAATTGATCATCCTTAGACTCTCTAAGACACACCTATTTATATAATCCCATGGTCCGCAGACCATGGGTAGATCTCAAAAATCGACTCATCTTTACATAAACGAGGATAAGAACCCTTTTTGACTCCTAACTTACTATGTGCTCCATCTCCACAATTCACGGAGAATTTACATCTTTTCATCAAAAATTACAACAAAAATTGGGTTTTTAACCCAAAACTAACTCAGGGGACCCCATCCCAACATGCCCCCAACACAAAGGTCATGACTCATCCTTGAGTCACTCAGCTGGCGCAGTGATATTGCTACGAATATCCCCCAGCTCAACCTACACAACTGATACCTCAGGGATGCTCTGCGTAGCGGCCTACTTTACTTGTTTGACAAGTTGCTCCGTAGCTGGTCCTTCGCTGGCCAACTTGATCATTTGTTGTGTGAGCTACAAGTTAGTAAAATGCTCCTGGATGTTGGTTGATACTTGGTAGGATTCTTCCAACCGAGGACCCAACCTGGCCTTAATCAAGGCCTCTTTTTTCTGAGTTGTTTCCACCTATGCGAGGAGATGCTTTCCCTCCTGTAACTTGGCGAGGTGCTGTGCCATAGAAATTGAGCGCGCTGTCAGAATAACCTCGTCATATTGCTATTGGAGCTTGCGGATCTCTGTATTTCATTTTTGAAGGTTGGGATCTTCCTACGGGATCGTCACAAACTCCATTGCTTGTTCAAACAAGGCTGTGTAGTCAGCGACTGCGACATCCACAATAGCCCTCCCTTCCTTGATGGTGGCTCTGCATTGTTCCCTGACCTCGGGCAGAGTCGAAGGCTGTGACTTGAGCTGTAGCTCCATGATTTTCATGTTGAGTTCAATTTAAACTCTCGCAACTCTTGCCTTTGCGTCGTTTATGCCTGTAACTAGTTTCTGGATCTTGGCCTTTGGTTGTGCATCCTCAGGTATATGCAACTCCGACACTATTTTGCACGCCTCTGCAACCACGACCGCTATCTGGGAGCTCCACGCCTGGATAATATCCCTATATTTCATGGCTTGTGTCTTCTCGATGAACATTTTTTCATTGTTCACTTGGTACTCGCTTATTAAACTGAGAGCGTGTTGCTACTGAGCTCTCAGTTCCACTATCACTCTCGCCTGTAGCGCATGAAGAGATTCGTTGGGGAGCGCTGCAATATTTAAGCCAATGTTCTTAAGTGTAATAATGATGATTTTGTCATCGACCGATTATGCGCTCAGGGACCCCTCTAAAAGAGCAACTGTTCTAAGGTCCACTGTCTGTACTAGTTCGGCAGCATGACTTGTCCCCGCTGCCAGGCTCGTTTGTGTGGAGCTCACTTGACCTATGCCCACTTGTATTCTGCTAGTTTAGATCTGCAATTCGCCAAGATCCTTCTAGACATTTCCTAGTGACTACATGTACTATTGCTCAATTTTCTGCAACAGTTTGGTTCTAGTGTCGTGCACTTTGTCGTTGATCTCATCGAGATCTCCCTCTGTCAGGGTGACGGGATTTTCCTGCGATTTAGCCAACTTCGTCTTCTTTTGGGAACCCTCCTGCTGTTGTTCTCTATGCTTCCTTAGCTGAAAGGGGGTGCTCTGCCCCTCATTGCCACCATCGCCTTGCACAAACTTCTCCTCCTCCTTGGTTTCAGGTGAAGGAGATTTGCCGCTTTGCTCGGAGTTGCGTTGTTCTTGTTCAGCCTATTCCTTTGTAGTGCACTCCTTTTCCATTCGAGCTTTCTCTTCGACTTCCTTCTTCCGCTACGTAGCCAACTTTTGTGCCGCCTGTTTGGCTGCGTCCTTCCATTTCTTCTCAGCTGAGCTCCCCGCGCCTTTCTTCGTACCTGCATCTAAGTCAGATGGGGAGTGCCAATCTGCTGGCCAACGCTTGATCAATTCATTTATGGAATCATCCGTGACCAAATACAGAAAATCAAACCACTTCTGCTGTGGGTCCTTCCGCGCCTGAATGTAGACGCGGTGGAATTTTGCCTTGAAAGCAACATACACGGACAACTATTCATACAAGGTTGGGGACAATCTTGGGCATTGGTTGATGGCCATGCGGAAGCTCACTTCCATCAAAACCCATAAAATCTTCATTTCTGTGACCAGCGCGGGGTCCTTCGTGGCCTAGAGGGTGGTGAACTGTGTGGCCTCCAAAAATCCTTCCTTAAATACTAGTTAAACTGCATGTCCTCCGCACATTGTGTAGCTAATGAGACCACATGTGCTAGAACCTTGTCCACGCGACACTTCCTCATAACCTTTCTGGCCAATATTTGGGTGGAAATATTCACCGCGGGATCGTTGATGGAATAGTCGCGTGGCTTCTTGACAAGCTCAAACTTCTTTTTCATCTTCTCCGCCAAGTATATTTCGCTTGCCTTTCTGCCAAACTCCATAGCTGGATTCAAAACCTCATGCGATAGGTGTGTGATCCCATGGATGAGCATATCCATGATGGGTATAGGCGCGCCAAGCCATAATCACACATTGTGCACTAGAGTAAGTAGCTGCCACACACAGATGGTGTTAATACTACTTTGATGGTAGTGGGGCACCCGTAACTGGTTTAACAACCCAGATTTCTCCACTCCGTGGATCCATTCAATTATCTCCAACTTAGTGACTCCAAAGTTTGGGTAATACACACGCTGCATATAATTTTTTGTTGCGAGGTGAGGGAACCTCTCATGGTCAACCAGGTCCTAATATTCCATTTTTAACAGAGGGATCTATGCTAGACGCGAACCTTCAAAGGTTATCTTATCTGGAAACAGGGGCGTGTGAATGAGGAACTTGTTCGAGTCTGGGTCTTTGGGGACCTTTGCCTTCACCGTTCGTGGAGGGATATATTTAGGCAACTTAGTGATGGGCTCCGCTCCCTTAGCATCTATATCCATAGTGCCCTGCTCAACTTCCAAATCTACTACCTTCTTAGGCTACTTGTCCTTCTTTTGCGTCTGGGTGGCAGTATGCTTCCTAGGTGACTCACGCATTGGCACCAGCCTCTTCTTCTTGTCTTTATTCCTCTTTTGGGTCTCTCGCATAGGTGTAGGCTTTGGCCTAGATGACCTTGATGCCATAGGCACAGGAGCCAGGGCTTCCATGGTCACTACCTCTGGAACAACGCCTTCGGAGACGATAGTTCCTCCAGTGCTTGTAGTCTCAGCGGGACTGTGTCCTAACATGGTATCACAAATGAATTTTTGGGTTAACTCAGGAAAATTATCGAATGTAGGGTTTGTGACTAAATCTTCGAAGAACGTACGATTCATAAGCGATAGACAACACAACTCAAAAACTTGAAGGGTGCAAAGTGTTCTCTGCTAGACCGACAAGCGTAATTTACAAGAAACTTTGAATTCAAATTTGACTGTTCCCCCCAAAATTTGTCCATTATAGTGTATTTGGCGGCATATATTCAAATATTTTAGCGTTAAATGCCACCTGCGAGCTCCTCTTAACCGTCTCCTAGCTGTCAAATCATGAATAATGACTCTAACAGTCACTTTCTGGTTGTGCTGTACGGTATCTCCCTTCATAGCGCAACTCCCTTCATGCGGCTTCTTATACTGTGACCTCACCCTTTTGCGCGCAGATCCCCTGCCGCGTAGTCCCCGAAACTGGGCAGTGTAGTTTATAGTCCCGTGCTCCCTTGTAGCTGTCTGGAGCACTAAGACTGTCCTGCCATCATATAGTCATTGAACCAGATCTCCTGCATATGGCTTCAATCGACTTCCGTTCACCTTTCCCAGAAGGCTCTCCATTCAATTTTGTGAGTTGAACTGCACCCCCATCTGTGATCTTTTTGATGACATATGGTCCCAACCAGTGCATCTAAAACTTTCTTGGAAACTTAGAGAACTTACTATCATATAAAAATACCAAATCATTTACCTTGAAGGTGTGAAACTTGATGTGCTGATTGTGCCAAGCCTGTTCACGTTCCTTCTGAACTTGCTGATGGAATCCAACCAAGAATCTGTCTTCTTCGAGGTCCATTAGCTGTGCGAGTCGCTCTTCCAAGGCTCTCTGGTCTGTCATCCCTGTGAAAGCTGCTATGCGGAGACTAGGCATGATATATTCCATAGGAATCACAACTTATACGCCATAGACTAATCGAAAAGGTGTTTGACCTATTAGATTTTTGCAAGTAGTCTTGTATGCCCACAGTATTGTCAGTATGTGCACATCCCAATCATTCCACTGCTCGTTGCAAATCTTCGTCAGCATGTTTTCCAGGATCTTGTTAAAGGATTCAATTGTTCCATTAGCCTGAGGATGGTACGGTGTGCCCTTCTCATTATAAACCTGAAATTCCTCAGTCAATGTGTTGATGGTCTCATTCAGAAAATGCATACCTCGATCTATGATCAACACCTTAGGGAAACCAAATCTGGTTAACACAAATTCAAACAAAAACTTCCCTGCCGCAACCCATGTACAATCCTTCACCGACTGTGCCTCCACCCATCTGATTAAATACTATGTCACGGTGATGATATAACATGCACCTATATTCTTTCTAGGGGGTTGAATTGGTCCAACGAAGTCAATTGCCCATTTTTCAAATGGCTGCAATGATACTTGAGGATTCAGTGGCATCTCGTCTATCCGCGATGGTCTGCCTATTTGTTGACATGCATCGCATGCCTCACAATACACTTTAGAGTCTTTATGCAGTGTAGGCCACCACAACCCTGCGCACAAAATCTTCTGCGCTCTTGCCTTTCTTGCATAATGTCCTCATGCAGCTCCTCCATGAGCTTCAACGAGGATGCTATTTCATTGAAAATCGAGCACATACCGTCAGAATATCTCGTCTACACCCATCTTATATAAATGTCCTCTAAGTACTGAGAAATCCACTGCACGTACTACTATATCTTTCTTTCGCTGACTGGTGTATCCTTCTGGAGCTGTCCATGTAGTCAAAAAATGGATAATATCTACAAAATTATTATTCACTACATGCACCGTGAAGAGCTACACGTTGGGAAACCCTTCCTCCAAATTAGTGGGCTCCTCTCTTGTTTCGATCCGCGACAGATGGTCAGGTCCTGCATTCAACCTTCCTGGCTTCACAATTACGTCAAAGTCATATTCTTGAAATAAAAACAACCATTTGCATAGCTTCCCCCCCAACATAGGCTTATTGACCAGGTATTTCAAGGCGGAATGATCCGTGTACATCTTGAAATGTCTGCCCAATAGATAGTGCCTGAATTTTTGAAGCATGTACACCATAGCCAATCCTTCACGCTATGTCGTTGAGTAATTCTTCTCAGCCTTTGATAATTTCCTGCTCACAAATTCTATAGGGTGATCCATCTCTCCTTCATCGGCCTGTGTCAGCACTTATCCCAATGCAATACAGGAGGCATCAATGTCCACATGGGATTCCTTCTTCCAATCCAGGAAGACCAAGATTGGCGTGGTCACCATCTTTTATTTCAATACATCTAGACTATGCTGACAGTATTCATCCCAACATAATGTAGCATCCTTCTTCAACAGTCTCTCCATGGGCGCGGTAATCTGAGCATAAGCCTTGATGAACTTTCTATAATATCCTGTATGTACGAGTGTTGCGCGCAATTGTTTGAAAATTCTCTGGGCTTGCAAATTTACGATCACCACGATCTTGGTAGGGTCCACCATCAACCCTTGCTTGCACACCACATGCCCCAGCAAGATCCCAAAGGGGACACGAAATAAGCACTTCATCAGGTTCAATGCAATCTGGTATATGCGACACATACCCAGCATTAGGCACAGACTCGCGACATGGCGCTTTACCAAACCGAACACCGTCCAGCCATCAAAATATACCTCCAAAAACTTGTGAATAATCTCCTTGAACACCACAATGACTACGGGCGAGAATATCTACGGTGCATTCTTGAGTCCAAACGACATTACAATATACTGAAAACAACCTCATTCTGTTGTGAAGGTTGTTTTGATCCTGTCTTCTGGCATGATCTTAATCTGATGGTAACCCAAGAACCCATCAATGAACGAGTAGGCCTCCTTCCCTCCAACATTGTCCAACACCTCATCTGTAACTGGTGTTGGAAAAGGATCATGGACACATGCATCATTAAGCTTTCTTAGATCTATGCAAATCCTTATTTCATCCTTCTGTTTCTTTTCTTGGACCACCATTGGGATCACCCAATCAGAATCCTCTACTGGATCTATGATTCATGTTTCCAGCATCTTATCCAACTCTAAGTGAACCTTTTCCTTATACTTAGGATTAAAGCGATAAGGCCTCTGCTTAACAAGCTTTGTGTACTTTTTAAAGTGATTTTCATCATTCCCAAGTCTCCTATGATGCCCTTCAGGTCTGAAAACTTTGTAGGAAAAAGATCTTGGTACTCGCAAAGCAACTCAAAAACTTTATTGGCATCATCCCAATAATCTCCAATCTTAACAAATTTTGGCTCTGCTTCGGTACCAATGTTTACTTGCTTAGTTTTCAATGGTGTGGTGATGTAAATATTCTATATTTGTGGATCTTCCACTTTGCGACGGCCTTTTGCCTCTGGAATATTGATATTTCTTGGATCTTAATCCTCCCCCTCAGCGGTCATATTATAACATTCCAACGCGTGACGCAGTTGGGTGCTCCAATATGGCTGAACCAACTCTAAAGGATCCTTTGGTATTCTGAAGATCACTAACTTAACCTCCTGTAGAGCTTCATCAATGCTTTTGAACCCATCTTCAAAACTAAAGGTCATTAGGAATGCTTCCCTTAATATATCCCACTCCGCGGTGCCATGGCGGAGCTCCGTTTCGAGGTACCAATTCATAGGGATTATATCCAAGGTGTGACAGAATAAATGCACTCACTTTGGCTATGGCTCCATTCCATACGCTTTAGTCCACTTTGCTAAATGATCATGCAGATCATTCCTCCCATCATATTTCTCAGTTAATTGCACTTTAGGCTGACCAAATCACAACCGCATCATCCTCCTGTAATCTCGCCATTCATAAAAGCTGTCCTAGTGTGTACCCCACCATCGTGCAGGCATAGCACGAAATCCAATGCTTGGAAGCGATGATCCTCAGGGAATTCTCATTTAAAAGCATCCAAAAATTTATCTACGCCAGTTAAACCATCATAGTAGGGTAAATTTCTTACCTCCGATGAAGCACAACGCAATGATTTAGTGATCATGTTGTAGCGTAGTATAGATACTTCATGCAACCTATTCTGCCAGTGCTCCAACTCTTCATCTGAATTCGAGATACAGGAGCTTTTGCGGTCCCATGCAATCCATCCATCAACTATCAGATTAATCCAGTCTTGGTCTTGCGTTGTAATTTTGTAGATTTGATCCAAATCATCATCACTCTCTTCATAGTGGTGGACCAGTTCCGTATAGCGCGGCCCTCTACAGGGTCCAATGGTACTACAACCCGGAGCGATTTCTTCTCAAACAACATTGTCCTCTTCTTCAAGCTGATCACTCCATTCATATCGATGGTCCAATAAATTACAAGGAGCACAAGGTATGGATTGTTGTTGTCCAAAATTTCTATTACTTCAAAATCAGCCGGCGCTCGCACCCTCTATATCTACAGTGACTCCATGTAATCATCCCATAGGGATGATCTTCTGCTGGTTCGCCATTCTTAGCTAGATTGGATACCACTGTAGTGTAGGTCTTCTCATTCTCTCCCATGTCTGTTTAGACAAAAAGTTTGCATAAGACCCTAGGTCTAGAATGACCTGGTCCATCTCATACTCTCCTATCTGCGTGGTGATCCTCATCCCGTTCCCTGTTCTGGCCTTATGTTTACCAATCTTTCAGACTACGCAGTGTCCATTAGGAGAATTTTCCTTACCAACACACTTGTTTATCAATTCCTGTAGCCTTTTTACAGCCTTGCTATCGCGTAGTAGTTTCATACAAGTTTCCAAGAAGGTGGTAAGCACAAAGGGGTCAACCTCTGTGGGCGTGCTTGTTTCTAGTAGTTTGTCCTGACTCTCTAAGGTAGAGGCCTCAACAAAGCTTTTCTTCACCTCCATAAATGTTTCCTTTGCGGGATCAAGGTCAAATCCAACCTCCTTTTCTGGGGCCTCGCGGACCCATTCGTCCTCTTCAAGATGTTTTCCTTTGTCATCACCAGTCGTGATTCTGCTTCTCAGCACAATATTTACATTTGGATCCTCCTCGCAGGGATCAACCTACATCATCTGTAAGTTCTGGGTAGGGTGCTAAGGCCACGCCTTCTTCTCATGCTTCTTATTTATCAGCACAGGGAATTATTCTATGGTGTGCTCAAACTGACTGTAGTATTGACATGATGGGCGTGTCTGATTTTGACACTCCTGTGCGTAATGCCCTGGTGTCTCAAAATTGTAACAAATGACCTGTCCATGACCTGTACTAGGTCCTCATCCTCCACAACCTCGTCCTCTTCCTTGATACCCTCCTCGCGATCCTCCCGCACCCTGATCTGGAGGCTGAGTTTCTGCCTGCATTCAGTAGGTAGGTGTTCTTTCCATCATCAACTTGTAGCTATGACATATGCACTCATCGTGGCCTACCGATTTGCAGAAATTGCAGGACAACTATTGTGGTGTTTGGATGATTTTTTGTAGTAAGTGGCAATTATCTGTTACATGTTTTCCAGCCACCTGACAAATAGCACATCATAGTGCGGGCCTTGTACTTTGTCTTGCTGGAGCTTCTGGCCTTAGGGGAATTGGCCTTCCTTTGGTAATATATTTCACAAATATAGGGCAATGATCCTCATCATGCCCTTGGTTCTTACACTTCAGGCACCAGACCTCCTCGCGTATCACTGGCTTAGTTTCCTTTTCCTTCTTTAAGCTCTTCAATTCCAAGTAGAGGTTCTGCAACTACAAGTGAATTTGCTGGACTCCCAAAGTTGCGTCTTGAATAGTTGTCTCATGCAACCTCATCATGATTTCTAGGGCTTCTTCCTGAGTTCCTATATTCTTCTGTGACAAAGCGATCCTTAGGTGGGGCAGAAGTGAGACTATAAACCATTCACGGTGATGACCATTTGTGAGTTGCATATTAGCTTCGCAGATCTGACACTTCAACCTGTGATATAATTCACAAGGTGTCTCATCGACCCTCATCATTATTTCGATAAAACCAATTACCGACTGCAAATCAAATTTAGGCTTATTGAATTCTTTGTTCAAAGCGGCCTTAGTTTTTATGAGCGCTGCTACAAGATGTTCAACGCAGTATTTAATATACCATGTCAGAGCACTGCCTTGCAAGGCGATGACTAAATGCACCTTCTTTATTTCGATAAACCCAATTATTGACTGCAAATCAAATTTAGGCTTATTGAATTCTTTGTTCAAAGCGGCCTTAGTTTTTATGAGCGCTGCTACAAGATGTTCAACGCAATATTTAATATACCATGTCAGAGCACTGTCTTGCAAGGCAGTGACTAAATGCACCTTCTTTATGTTATCAGCAGTAATCTACTGTGTGGTCCATACGGCATTTGCGACAAACCATAACTGATCTGTATCTTCACTCCCTATATCCTTGAAAATTGGCAGCTTTATCGAGTTCGACATGTTGAAATACAGTGGTGGTGGTGGTGGTGTGGGTGAAGGTGTATGCTGTCGAGGTGGAGTGGACGGATGAGGTATTCATAGAAAACCCTTGTCTTATCAACTGGACAACACTTCATGGTGAATCCTGTACTGCTCCCTTGTTTTCACTCGAAGGAGGTCCAATCAACGGGCTATATTTAGGACCTGTTCTTCCCCAATCTCTGAAGAGATTTCCACTTCGCGTAGCTCCGAACATCAAGGCAATGGCATAACCTGTTTTTCATAGAAAAACATCTTAATCCAGGTATTCAAATTCTTAGATACTTACCTTGTGGTCCCTTGAAGAAGCATCGCTCTGCTTCACTGTAGCTGACTGAGGTATCAATCGCGAACTCTGAAACGAATCCTCATATGACTCGATCAAGCCAGTGATCAACAATGCGTGATTTCTATCTTCAGAATCTTCCAAGCTCCGTACTAATTCTGGAGTTCACACTATCAGACCGCTAAGCTTCCACCTTCCTTGGCTGTCTGTCAATTTAGCTATCCACTTGTATAGCTCGATCAGGAAGGTGAAGAAGAAAATCTTTTGTATTTTTCGTGTATCTATCCAACCACTGTTCTTTTGATAGGCGTGGATTCCTATTTTCCTGTGCCACGAATTCATGGACTTTTCTATCCAACCACTTCTAGATTTCCGTTTTGGTCAGATTCTAGTGATGGGACATCACACATCTCCTTAAGAAAATCTCAGTCCCAACAACAGAACCATTGTTGGCTTAATGGGTCCTGACCCAAGTTTAGAGTTAGTTGTGAAAAACAAAACCCTACACTACTGGCCCTTTCGGCATCAACCCATGTAGCACGGGCTGAAATCTCATTTGAAGCAGTATGGGGGGATGCTAGAACCAAGTTTCTGCATCTAGAGATCAGTGTGATGTCCTTTTTATGCCTTAGATCTGCCTCCGTGCAGATATATAAGCCCTTTAGGCTTAGTCCTGTAACTCCCTTCGAATGGCCCCTAGACCTCCATGAAGGTCTACGATCGACTTTTGTGGACCCTGAACATGCGAATTATCTACTTACGCACACCATATATTATCCTTAGATAAAAATCTATTCAGATCTACTTGAGTGCTTAATGAACGTAATAGACTGTATTATATTCTTCGCATAAATACTTAACTTGTATTACGTTCAGTTAATAAGACTTATCTAGTAGTTTCGTGCATCAATACATCATTATTTCATAAAGACATCATTTCATCACAACATACATTGTAAGCATGAATAACAGATGTAAACAGATAAAACACATGAATTTCTCCAATAGTCTTCTTTATTGATCTTCAGTATAAGTTTACAAACTCAAAAATTCCTGGTGCACTTAGTTGCAAAGGTTCGTGCACTCAGTTGCAGACACTACTCTAGGCCTCTACGCACTCAGCTGTAGAGCCTTTTCCCCCTCTAAGACTTACTTCTCTGCGCTAACTCCTTAAGAATCCTTCCGTTGTACCCATAGACAAAGACATGGATATCCCTTAGACTCTCTAAGACACACCTATTTATACAATCCCATGGTCCATGGACCATGGGTAGATCTCCAAAATCGACTCATATTTACATAAACGAGGGTATGAACCCTTTTTTACTCCTAACTAACTACGCGCTCTGCATACACAATTCATGGAAACTTTACATCTTTTCATCAAAATTTACAACAAAACTTGGGGTTTTTAACCCAAAACTGACCCACGAGACCCCATCCAAACACTTGAAAACTAAAACTCAATTCAAGATAAACTTTAAAATTTACTGAATCAATCTTAAGGAGCATTTTAAACATTAACACAAACATCTAGAGGTCTAGGCTAGAGACGAGTTCCAACGTCTATAAAGATAGGAGCTGTCATTTTTTGCCAACGTTGCATTCTAGGGGTGATATCCCTTTCCACGTACGTAAGTATATAAGACCGTTCTCCACGTGCCTTTGGGTATATTGGATGGTGCTCCACACATGGAAATTATATGCAAATGCTCTCATCATAAATTTATGCATTAGACAACGCTAACATAGATTGCACTTCCACATACCTTCGAGTATATTTTGGAAGTCCACACTAGGTTGCTATCCTCACCTTAGGTAATTGAGTCAGCCGCCTTGTACAATGTTATACACTGAACACAACATTCAGGGAGATTCTTGCCAGCAAGTAAATCCTTGGTTCTCCAAGGTGATATATTGTAGTTCATAGTTGCTTGGTAAACCCTTTTTCCTAGTTACCCCTTTTTGATTTATATTTTTTGTTATTTTTTTTAATTTATAAAACCAACATGGAAGAACAACCCCCTCAAGATTTTTTTTCATGTAGGATGCAAAGATTATCTCCTCTTCCACCTAAGGCAACCCTTGGATGTCAAAAGAACAAAAATATGAAAACTACTAAATCCAGTACTTCGGGAGCTACCCCTTCTAGACCTCCATCTAAAATTACTCCACTAGAATCATCTCTTCCTATGAGTACTGAACCTGAGATCACTTCTTTATTAGTTGGTGAGTCTAACACAGTGGAAATAGAAGCACCTAAGAATTTATTACATAAGGTCATTGAACCCAAGTTTATCGACTCAAACATATTACAACCTGAGATTATATAATATGAGGAACCTCAATTAACTACACCTGTTACTTCAGGCCCTTCTTATTCTCTTCCTCTGTCTTTGGCTCAACCTTAATTCGTATATCTTGGACCAGAAGGTGAAGATCTTCCACTTTGTCTTCTGAGTATCAAGGAAATCCCTCATGAAGAGTCTCAACCTTCTTATCCTGTTCATTTGGGAGGGATTCATCTCTATCAAGTCCCTCCTCCTCATACTTTGACACAATCTCCTTTGACTGATTCACCTCTTTTCAACTCACCCTTGAGTTCCCCTCGACAATCCTCTTTGGGAAATTTAACCATGATCAAGTCTGCTATGGTTTCTTAGCCTACATCTACCACTATGACTGAGGCAACCAATGTTGCAACTTATTATATGCTTGCAGCGTCACCAGAAACACATTTGTATGGTGGCCCATCCGTCCCACCTGATTACCAATCATTGTTTAGTACCTCTTTTGGTGCAACATCAAGTCCATGGACTTCTCCCATGTCATCCTCTTTTGGAATCCCATATGGAACTTCTTTGATGAGTGCTACACAATCTTCTCTTCCTCATCCGTTCTAAACTTCAATAGAGAAACAATATAGTCCATATGTTAGTGGCTACAGACACCTATAGTAGCCAAATCCTTGGAAACCTACATTTCTCGTACAACCTAGCTCAGTTGTGAATCAAGTACAAACCTCTCAACTTGTTCCACATACACCTCATATTCCTACTTGGCAACCTGTATCTCAACTTTTTCAAGCTCAAGCTCATGTAAGTCAACCTTTATAGGCCACACCTCTAACTCAACCTATCCCACTAGTATATGGGGCCTCCCATGTCCCACTTACTTGGCCTCTTCAAGGTGCCTTACAACCTCCACCGCTTGGTCAGGTCATCCCTCAAATCCAAGAGGGTCAACCTATATATGGAATGGCATAAGCACAAACTATCCAACCTTATGTAGGGTTGATGCAAAATCCCATGGGGAAACCATATAAAGGTATTCCTAAACCGCCTTACCAATATCAACAAATGAAAACCCAACCATTTCAACCTTTTCAAGGTTATCCTGGAATTGGGAAGCAAAGTTATCCTGGAACAGGGCAACAAGGTTATGTTTATCTAGGTTATTAGAATCCTCCTTATCTAGGAGCAAAAATACCTGTTGCTCAAGCCATCCCATCTTACCCAGGATATCCTCAACTGAAATTTAATCGGTAGTTGCCATTTGTGCCAACCCTTGAATTTCCAGATTTGACCTGGCTTACAGATTATCCCATTTGTCACTTTCCATGGTGGATGATTATTATTAGAAAATTGTTGAGCGATATCCCCAAGTTCAATGGAAATCCTGGAGAAGATCTGTCTATGCACGTCATGACGTATCATTTATGGTATTCTTCAAACTCTTTAAATGATGACTTTGTCCATTTACATCTTTTCCAATGCACACTTACTGGTACAACCACATAGTAGTATATTGAATTACCACAAGCTTCATTCAACAATTTTAGTGCCTTATCAACCACATTCTTAACTCATTTTCAGGTTCCCATCTGCTATGAGACTGGAACTAAAATTTTGACCAATTTCAAACAATCTGATTCCACTCATATTTTTGATCATATTCATGAGTAGAGACGTCACTGTCATTTTTTCAAAACTTTCGTTCTCGACCAATTATTAGTTGAATGGCTTATTAAGTCTCTGTTACCATCCATAACAAAAGATGTTGCTAAAGGTAGAGTTGTGATCGAAGAGAAAGTAATTGCTCATGTCCAATATCTTGATCTCATCTATACCCAATCCAACACACTTTATGATAAAATACCAAATGTTCTTCAACCTTCAAATATTGTTCCACAAACTCCTGGTAAAGAATCACATGACGCTGATGGCATGATTGGTTTTAATAGCCAACAATTAGTTGGAAAACTATCTGGTTCAACTCTTGCTGCGACTACCCAAAACCCCTCCTCCACTTCTCCTGCGAATTCTACTACCAAGATCAATACCGTCCAATCCACAAAGGGAAAATCCAAGCAACCAAGAAGTAAGAAGAAAGGAAAAGGAAAAATAAGAAAGATAATACTTTGCACGATAAACAAAATAACCAATATTCTGAAGAAAAGCAGAAACCTAGTTATCATTGCTTAATTTGTAATGAGGAGCATTTCAATCGGGACTATCCACATTGGGTAGAATTAAATCAATTCCTTAAGTCACCTAATACCTCCACTGTGTTAACTGACCCCTTCCTTAATACAAAGATAAACATGGTTTCACGGGTTCCCGCTTCCTCTTCCTCGATTATGATGCTTTCCTCCACCAAACCAAAAAATGATGTTATGGCGGTGACAAGAAATAAGGACTATGGTAGTTTGAGTCCCTTGGATGGTAAGGCTACTGATCAACCTATTAGTTCAACCTCATACTTTTTGGATCCTACTCCAAATGTGATTCCAACTAAGTTAACAATTAAACCTCCCAAGGGTGTTATTCACAAATTTGCATTCAAAATCGTCCTGCCCAGAAGAAGGATTTACTCATCACTATTGCAGGCATTGATCCTTCAGATTCTAACCTTGTAGTCTTTAACTATGAGAATCATACACCCAAGCTTCCACCGCAATTAGATTTTATGATTCAAGTTGTTTTTGAAGTAAGACCATCCATCAAATGATTGTGGATGAAGGAGCTTCAACTTGCATCATGCCACTTTCTTGATGGAATGCCATTGTTTCTCCTCATCTCAACTAGTCACCAACTACTCTCAAAGCCTTTGATGGAAGAGGCTTCAAGCCTTATGTAATTTCGAGTTCATTACAAGTTGAATTAGCTGGCAAGATTGTGTCAGTATAAGTCGAAGTTATTCATGGACCTTTATATTACAATCTTTTAATAAGATGTACATGGGTTTATGCCATGGCTACTGTCGTTTCCACTTATTTTAGGATGATTTTTTTCCCTCACCAGGGGGCTTCGTGGAAATTCATTAACTCACCTTCTTCTCAAATAATTCTGAAGTTACTGGAAGCATCCCTCTTATGGGAGAAGACCCACATCCCTATCAGCGTGTTGGGGTGGGATTTCTTAAGGATTCTTCCCTTATGGGAACCTTTTTTGTTCCTCCTCCCCTTCATTTTACACTTCCACCTCTCGACGACCCGAATCTTGTTGCCTTTATCAACATGATATATTCTTGTACTACTCCATCTAATCCTTGGGTAGTACCAAATGCATATGATATTGATACCTTTGGTGACCGCATGCGCCTCAGTCCTATTGAGCTCGAATATGAAGCCATCTATTTAGCCTATTTGACACACTCTGATTTTTTATCTTCAATCAATTGGGTGGATCATTCCTTAGATTATGGCTCATCTTCTGATCTTTTCTCGAGTACATTTTATACTGCTGAGAGCATCATGGAGGTCATGATGTCAGATGATGCACCTTGGGATGATCATCATCATCGTTCCTCCTTGATTGATACCTTTGAGGATAATCTTTGTGATCTTTATTCACCCAATGTCATTGAGATACCTACAAATTTTGTATCTATCCATGATAGTGATTCTGAGAAGAATTTGTTGAATATTGAAGAAAATATTCCTCTTGATATTTAGATCAATCCTGGAATTGTTGAGAATGTACATATTGGTGCATCTTTCTCTCTCGATGAGATCAAGATATATAAAACCCTTTTCCAAGAATTTCGAGATGTTTTCGCTTGGTCTTATGAAGAGATGCTAGGTATAGAACCAATTATTTTTGTACATGAAATCAAAACGTATCCCAATGCTAAGGAAATTAACCATGCTTATGTCTAGTCCATCCTAAGAAGGCTTTTTCTATTAAGGCAGAAACTGAAAAAATTCTCTGTGCTAGTTTCATTTACCTAGTACCTCTAACTGATTGTGTTTCCAACATTGTTCCTGTCATGAAGAAACATGAAATAATTTGTGTCTGTTGATTACCAAGACACCAATCGTACTTGTCCTATGGAAAACTATCCTACCCCGTTTATCAAAAATATTTTTAAACATTGTGCTAGGAGTGAAGCATTTTCGTTAATGGATGACTTTTCCAGCTACAATTAGATTAACATTCTCCCATTAGACCAACATAAAACCACATTGATTTGTCTATGAGGCACATTTTCTTATCGTAAGCTCCCTTTTGGTTTGAAAAATGTTGGGAGAACTTTTCAGAGGATGATGACTTACACCTTCCATGACATTAAACACAACATACAACCATATTTGGATAACCTACCTTCCCACTCGAAACATCGTGCGGATCATCCCGTGCATCTCATGGATATATTTTTACGTTGTCGACATTATAATACTAGGATCAATCCACACAAGTGTGTGTTTTTATGTAAAATTTGATCCAATTCATGGCTTTGTTGTGTTGAAGCAAGGAATTTGTAATAATCCACTTAAATTCCAGGTGATCCTAGATCTACCTGCACTTTCTTCTCTTGTTCAACTTCAATGACTCTAAGGGAAAGCTAACTTTCTATGAATATTTATTCACAGTTATGTCGATTTTACCCTAGGATTTACTCGAATATTGAAGAAAGGGGTTACCTTCCATTGGGATGACACTTCCTAAAAGGAATTTGATGCTTTGAAATATGTTCTAGTTTTGGAGTCATTATTGTATCCCCCATATTATCAACGCGATTACTTCTTGTATCTCACCGCTGAAGTTACTACCATCACTATGGTATTGGTCCAAGAGGATGACATAGGGGACAAACATCCTATTTAATATCTGATTTAGAACTTAAATGATACCAAGATCAAATATAATCACGTTGAAAAATTAGCTTTGGTAGCAGTCCAAGTTTTTTAATGATTTCGCGACTATATCCTACTTCGCAAGACTATGGTTGTTTCTGATTGCAATCCTATGACATACATCTTATCAAGACAATTGTTGGGGGGGGGAGTAATCTAAATGGATTGTCATCCTCTAGGAGTTTTATTTGGATTTTATCAAGTCCACATCCATGAAATCCTTAGTCTTTTTTGAGATGATCTACGACCTTCCCTCATTAGACACTAAGTCTACTTCTGATGATTCTATCCCAGATGAGTCGTCGTTTTTGATAAGTTCCTCTTATCTGTGGTATGGGGATATAATCATCTATCTCCAGACCCATACTTTCCAATTTGATACATCTCTATATGACCAATGACGTATTAGATACTAGGCTAAGAATTATATTATAATTGGTGACATCCTTTTTCGTCGTGGTATTGATACTATTTTTAGATGGTGCCTCACTCAAGAGGAGGCTGAGAAATCTCTCAATGAATTCCATGTTGGGGCATGTGGTGGATATATGTTTGGTTATACCACCATAAAAAAGATTTTGGGTTCTATCTACTTTTGGCCTATTATGTTTCATGATCGTATCCTAATAGTCCAAAAATGTCATGCTTGCCAGATCTATGATCGTAAAATCCTTGCTCCACCAACTCCTTTACAACCTGTTATTTCCATTGGACCTTTCGTGAAATGGGGCATTGAATTTATGACATATAACCCTCACTCGACTAGGGGGCTATTGAAGCCACGAAAATCGGGTCTAAAACAAGGGGGATACCCACCCGGTCTGGACCTTGGTTGGCAGCTCCTTTTCCGTTTGGTATGGTGGGTCCGACTAGGGATATGGGACTAGTTTCCCAATTTATGAGTGTGTGTGTGTAGAATTTGATATCTCTGATCTAATAGTTCCTAATTTAGATGCTCTAATTCTAACTTTAGTCTAATGACATGCATTTTTATTCTAATAAACAGAAATATCTAAGTCTATACTAACCCGGGGTGTGATCTTTCTGCTGTGCGATCTAAAATGATTTCAAATAACAATCGGTAATAAAGATCATTCAACTGTTATAAAAAAATAATTCAATATAGATAAGCCAATTCGCATAAAAAGTTAGACGAAACAGTTGTGAAAAACATACCGCATAATAAGCTATTCATATATTAAGCATAAATAAATAGCTATCACCGTACAAAAGTGCCAAATGATAACTCAGGCATTCACACATTAATATATAAACAACTGAACTTGAATATCACTTTAACACAAAAGATAGAAACAGTTAAGATATAAAAGTACCATTTATAACTAGTTCTACTAATGATCTTCGAGCGATAACGATTTATCTCTTCTTAATTCAACATCCACTAAGATTACAGAAGTGCAACATCAGTAGCAGATATTAAATGCAAAAATCAACAAATCCTGTTCTATTCATTCATCAAAACCTCCTCGAAGGGTGCAAAAGTGCATGTTCTGAGGAAAAGTTTTTGATAAATTTCTGGACCCTTCTCTAAATGCATGAGAAGGGTTTAAATACTACTAACTACATCTAAAAATAACTTATTACAAAAATATAGGATACGGTTTAAATGACCGTCCTTTTTCTAGGCAAAGATAAAGAAAAACTATTTCTAAAATTAAATCTAACATCTAACTATTTCTGTATTTGCTCCTTAACGTCGTAAGCATTCAGCATTTGCTTGAGAAGAGTTGGTTGGCCGACTTCAGCCTTTAAATGTGTTGCGAGAACGGAATCAACAAGAGCTGGTGCCATTTTTTCGGCAGAATTGATGATGCTTTTGAGAGTCATACACTGGCTGTGTGGTTTCACTAAATAAGCCCAGTAAGAATCCCAATTTTAACTTAGTTAATCTTCTAATTGATTCTACCTTTTCTTGAACCTTCTGTCTCCACTCTGCTGTACCTTTGGTAGATACCATATTGAAAATATTTCAGACAATTACTACTGATTTTTGGATTCAAGTTTTACCTTTTTATCTTTAATGTACTTTTTTCCGGATTTCTGGAGCTTACAGGTAGCTGAGCAATTAGAAGCTTTCCATTTCAAGAAGTTTTACCCAGCGATGCCGCATCGGAAACTGCCTCCGTTTCTTAATCCGAGCTTCCTTGGTGCGATTTTCGCCTCTTGATTGATTTCTTTTAGCGTCTGTAAAGCTCACATTTTGTGAAAATAATGATCTCGTAAGTTCTTGACCCTGAGTTTTAAATTGTCTGTTTATGTCCACGCTGTCCAGTACCCTCTTAACCACATTTGTGTAGGGGAGAATTTTGGGCCTTGCGGCTATCCGGTGCAAGAATGAGCAAGCTAAATCTGCAACTGATGCTTCGGAAGACCCCTGTGAATCTGCAATAGTTGTAAACTCCATTACCTTGGGATTTTCTTTCGCAAGTAGATTATACATGCCTTCCCAAGTGGTAATACCCGCGTCTTTGTTACAGGCGGTGTCTGTGTACAAGGGCGCCATTTCTTTGTCTTCAGACATCGGAGCCTTGCCTTTCTTCCCCATAGTATCTTGTATACTGCTTTGTATATTTCTTTGTTCTTCGTTCCTACAGTTTACAAGTGAGGTGAGAGTAATGATAAGGAACAGTGACGGGAAAGCTTTAAATGCCAAAAACATGCAAAAGTATACCACCTTACGTGAACTGGCTCTTCGATAAACACAAAACCATATTTTATTAACAACTCGCAACTAAATCATTAATTAGCATTAAAGCGCATAACCAGGTCTTATTTTATGAAAAAGTTTTCTCGAATAGTGAGCCGAAAGATTTTGCGATGGAACGATTTTGCGATTTGCTTTGCAATTTCATAGATCGCTGTATCGCATTATCGCAAGATCGGAAATGGTCGCAATATCGCATGGTTGCAATATGTGCTCATTTCGTGTTAATGTATTTCTTGCAAGGTGCGATTTTGCGATATGCACCATCACATATTGGCGTTTTCTGCGATTTTCCAGCGTAAGTGCATTTTAAGGCATGTGATGCGATATTTGTTTTTTATTATGTAATCTTGCATCGCGATCTCGCAATCTTAGAGTTTGGCTTGTAAGGAGACGTCCTATTATCCTTTCCGCAATGCGATATTTCTTAAGGAGTGACTTTATATTTCCTCATCATGAAACTTAAGATTTTTAGATTTTTCAAAGGTATTTTCCTAAGTTTATGATGGTAAGTTTTATTAAAAAGGAAATACAAGAACTAATTAATTTTTAAAATTTTTTGACTAAGGGTCCCCACTTATTTAGTATTAGAAATAACACTAAATAAGAAGGGGGGTTGTTGATGGCCACAACAATTGGCGATTCACTTGGAAGAACCAGTTATCTCTATCTTTCTTTTGAATTTTCTAAACTTCCAAAACAGAAAATTTTCCAGAAAGTTAAACTTTATTATGGAAAGATAAAGTACATTATGCTTTAACCTATCAATGATATTTTGTCTCTTCTATTTTCAACTTTGATTATTTGCTTCCTCAAGCTAGTCCTTGTATCCACATCAGTCATTACTTGGTTTATAAAGCTAAAACAAAGCCTTCTTTGTAAATCAGTTTTAAATATGCTCATTTGTCGTAGGTAGAGCCTCTACTGCCAGCAGGCGTTCATAGCCTTGACAGGGTTACCTGTTACCCAGCAATGATCCTATTTCCTACTTAGAGAAATATACAATCTTCAAAGATGAATCCATATCTACACTTATTTCTTTCATTTTCTTTTTTACCCTTAAAGAACAATGTCTTGGTTTGATGGCCAATTTATGACACAGTCATTCACTTGATTTATAACTTTGCTGAACAAGCTGGCTTGTAATGAGACCCCTTGCCTTTCGATTGCAACAATCTTGAGTCATTGCCCTGTTGTGGTATGTAGTATTGGCAAAGTTAGCAAGTTTATAATATCTGTGATTTTGATAAGCCGGCTCGTGATGAGACCTCTTACTCTTTAAGATAAAGTGTATCCTTGGATTGTTCCTTTGAAAGTTGTAATTTCCTAGGTAGGGAGGAAGTCATTGTTTCCTTAAGATAGCTCTGGATGACAATAGTAGAGTTTTTTGGAAAGAGATTTTCTACAAAGAATCTTTGTTTTGTTATTGATACCTTTCATTGCACTGATACAAAACAATTTCTCACTAAAGGTAGTTTTCATCAAATTTTACGAAGTTGAAACTAGTATCATTTTAGGTTAGAGTCTTTAACTATATCTTTCAATAATAAAGATCAATTTTCTAAAATATTTGCTATTTATACAAGCGAAAAATCGAAATCTGAAAGAGAATTGGTGTCTTTTTCGTAAATCTCTGATTTAACCAACCACAACTGGTTTTATTATAAAAATAAAAACTAATTTTACAAAATAGAAGAATATTCTTCTAAGGAAAATATTTCTTAAGGATCTATCCGTTAACAGGTAAAGAATCTCTTTTTCCTGTTAAATCCTGCAACATAAAAGTAGACGGACCTATGACTTCTATGATTTGGAAAGGGCCAAGCCACATTCATTGAAATTTTGTATGTTTCCCTTTTTCCTCATAGGCCTTGTCCCATTTTAAAACTAGATCTCCCATCTGAAAATCTTTTCTGGCCATCATGTTTGAATCAAAAGAGGCTTTTACTAATGCTTGGTGATGAGTGTGAGTTCTTTTGGCTTGTTCTCGTTGTTCTTCTAACTTAATTATTTCCATTTGCCTTAGCTGTAAGGAGGAAGTTGGTACTTCATCAATATATTGAACTAAAGACAGAGAGGGAATTGCTAAATGAGTCAGAAGAACCACTTCTTTTCCATAAACTAAAATGAATGGAGAAGTGCCGATAGAAGCTTTTTGCGTTATTCGATCTGCCCATAAAGAATATATTAAAGACTTATGCCATTTTTTATGATTTTGGTCAACTGTTCATTTGATAATCTTGATTAGGTTTTTATTTGTAGATTCAGCTAACCCATTGCCCTGTGGGTAGTAATTGGCAGAATATTTAATTTTGAAACCTCTTTTAAGTGCAAATTCAGTCATTGTGTTTCCAGAAAAGTATGATGCATTGTCAAACATTAAAGCGGAAGGCAACCCAAACCTGTTGATTATAAATTGATCTATGAACTCAATGATACGTTCAGAATTAACCGTCTTGAGAGGAATTGCTTCTACCCATTTAGTAAAGTAATATGTTGCTGTAAGGATATATCTATGTTGTTTAGAAGAGTGAGGAACGATCTCACCTATTATGTCCAATCCCCACTGATCAAAAGGTTGTTCAATGTTGACTGACTATAGTGGCAAGGATGGTTTCTTTTGTATCCTAGCAGCGGTTTGGCAGACTTGACACTTCCTCACGTAATTGTACGAGTCTTTGAATAATTTGGGCCAGTAATAGCCTGCGCATAAGATTTTATGTGCAGTAGCATCTCCAGCATAGTGTCCGCCTACTGGCCCATCGTGGAGTTCCTGCAAAACTGTTTAAGCTTCAGATTCCTCAAGACATCTAAGGAGAATAGGATCATAATTTATTCTAAAAAGAACATCTTTCAGGAGTTGATATTGTTTGGCTTTCAACCTTAGAGCTCTTTTCTTGGTATGATCGCAGTGTGAAGGAGCATATCCATTCTTTAGATAATAAATGATATCAACATATAATGACTCATTATTGTTTAGGCTTACCTCATACATTTGTATGTCTGCAGATGGAATTTCAGATATAATCGATGCTCCGGCCAAAATTTTGCAAATGCCTTGACATTTTACAATATTTGCTGGTTTGATTTCTACATCATATTCCTGTAAGGCAGTAATCCAATTGGCTCTTTTCTCACCCACATATTTTTGCACTAAAAGATTTCTTACCACTGGAAATGGTACAATGATTTTTGTATGTGTTTTGAGTAGAAAGGGTCTGAAATATTTGATTGCTTTGAAAACAACATAAGCCTGTTTCTCCACATCTGAATAATTTAACTCAACCCCCTGTAAATTTGAACTGAAAAAAGCGATCGGGGCTTCTGCCTTATCTTGATTTGCTTGAGTGAGTATCGCCGCGTATGATCTGTCAGATGCAAATGTATATAAAATAAAAGGCTCTGAAAAATTTGGAGTTGCTAAAGATGGAGCATTCACAATTGCTTGTTTAATCAGATTGAATCCTCATATTCGTCTTGGCCCCATTTGAAGTTTGAGTTCTTTTTAATCATTGCTTGTAATGGAGACACGATTCTTGAAAAATCTAGAACAAATATCTTTAGAAAGTTTATCTGACCAAGGAAAGATTGCATGGATTTTTTGTTGTGAGGTAGGGATATTTCGGACATATCCTTGATTCTATTAGGATCAATGTGAATTCTAGATTTTGACACTATGAATCCTAGAAGTTTTACTTCACTTAATGTGAAAAAGGACTTTTTTGGGTTAAGTGCAATTCCATAACTCAGATAGCATTGGAAGATTTGTTTTAAATATATAAGATGGTTGCTTCGTTTCTTGGAATAGACAGTTATATCATCCAAATAGATTACCACTGATTTATTAACCAAACCTTTGAATGCGATGTCCATGGCTTTCTGAAATGTGGCACCAACATTGATCAGGCCAAAAGGCATTTTTTGATATGCGTAGGTGGTCCATTTGTAACTGAATGTGGTTTTTAATTGATCATCGGGATGTACCAACACTTGGTTGTATCCTGAAAATCCATCCAAGAAGGACATTAATTCTGAGCCCGCGACTGCCTGCAATGTTTGTTCCATAGGAGGTAAAGGGAAATTATCCTTTTGGCAGGCTTTATTAAGATTTCCAAAGTCAATACAGAGTCTAATATCTCCGTTTTTCTTTCTAACGGGAACCATATTTGAGACCCATTTGGAATGTCGAACGGGAAAGATTATTTTGGCTTTCAATAGCTTGTTGAGTTTAGATTTGATCTGGTTTTCTAGATTGGGATGGATTTTTCTCAACTTTTGTTGGACTAGTTTTCATCGTCTATCATTGGAATAGTATGTTGGATGATGGAAGTGTCATATGTTTTAAGTTCATCATAGTTCCAAGCAAAAACATTTTTGTATTGTCTCAAAAGACGAATATATGCTAATTTTTCTTCAGGAGCTAGGCCAAGGCCTAGATTGATGTTCTGTGGTTTGGTATCAGTTCCTAGATTTATTAATTCATAGTTCAAAGTTGAACTTTGGAGTTTCGAATTGGTAGATCTTTTGAACCGATCTTTCAAATCATAAAGGTCTTCTAATTTAACTACCAACTTAGGTATAGCATTGTTAGTGATATCTTGTTGCAATTGTCGGTCATGTTGGTCTTCGTCAATTGTTTGATTGGTATAGGATCCTTCAGATGTTAGAAAATTCACGATGTCAGGATCGTCATTGAAAATTCTCCAATTTGTAATGTTATCAGGAATAGAAGGTCTAAAGATTAATTCTATTGAGAATCTATCAGGGCTAAAATCTTCTGAAGGGATAAGTTTGGAAGCTACGTTAGATAAAAGGTCTGCACTTGCATTTTGGAGTCTGGGAATTGATGAAATATTAAATTCTATAGAGTGTTCAGTCAGATCTTGAACTAAAGATTGATAATGTTTTAAATGACTTGATAAACAATGTATAGTATTACGTACCTGTCTGACTACAATTTCAGAATCTCCGAAAACTTGAAGGTATTTGACGTCTAATCCAATTGCTTTGTACAACCCTTGGACTAAAGCCTCATATTCTGCAGTATTGTTGGTGCAATCAAATTCGAGTATGCAAGTTAACATAGTTTTATCTCCTTTTGGACTAACTAGCACGCATCCTGCTCCTGCTCCTTCATTAGATTTAGAACCATCAAAAAATAATTTCCAAAATAAAGATTTATTTACAGGACTATCTAAAAAATTAATACATTTAGAACTATCTGTTTGAGAAAAATTTTCGACTTAGGATAAAACAGAATGTTCTAAATAAGGTGACGTATGAGCATTAAAATTTCCTAGGAAAGAATCTACTGAGTAATTGCCAATAATACTATTGTTATATGCTACCGATTCATTCTCCCCCTCTAGCTCCGTTACTATGTATTTCTGATGTCTTTCTCGTTCAAATTTTATTTGATTAGGTTTACCATTGTAAGGCTTCCACATGTGCGACCAGTCAGTTGCGAAGTATCCATGAAGTTTTTCTGACCAATCTCTGCTAAGAATTAAGCCATAAAATTCTGGAATATCAACAACTAAAATGTCGATAACTTGACATACCTTTGGGTTGGATGACAGCCTTATGGTAACCTGATTTAATTCACCAATCACTTCGACTTGCGATCGATCTAGCTGCACTATGTGCACAGAAGATTTTTGGGGTTGAACGTTCAATTTTATACATATTGATTTTGGTAAAATATTCGATGAAGCTCCTGAATCCACTAAGCAATTATGCAAATTTTTATTAAATATTTCATAAGTAAGAAGAAACGAGGGAGTATGAGATCTCGATCTTCCTCCAATTAACGCGATGTCGTTTGGATCAACTTTGTTAATCACATTAGTTGGAGGTCTTCCCATATCGTGGGAAGCTTGAGAAATTACAACAGTAGGCAAAGGTGCGATTGGGACAACATGTAATTCTTTCAAAAGTATCTTTTGCTGGTGTTTTAACTTGCTCAATTCGTAAAGAGTGATGTTGGCCCTAGTCTTTTTCATGTCTTCTAAGATATTATACTCCACTTCATCCAAAATGATCAGCGTTTTAGATGGAGTAGATGAATCTGTTTGGACTGGGCTGGTTTGAGTCGCTTTGGGTGTCGTTTTCTTGGTTGCGACTTTATCCTTCGTCGCCGAGCTTGCGCTCTTTGGCTTAGCGGTAGTTTGAGGAGGATCAAGCTGATTTCTACTTCGTGTACTAACCGGGAATGATTCTTGATCTTCTTCTTGTGGGAGGATGAAATCCCACATTCCTTGTAACTCTACAACTTCTTCTTCATCGGTTTTCCCTTCAGTAGCGATTCCCTCTTCTTCTTCTTCGGATTCAACGCTCGTAATAGAATTGGGGGGCTTTGTATCAGTCGAAGGGTTTCTTTTAAAGGGTCTATACGACTTTTTTGAAGAAGTTTCTGCCACTTGTTTATTAATGTCGACCATCTCGTTAGACATGGTCATCAAAACTTTTTGCAATCCTTCTAAATCGAATGGATCTTTTGATTGTTTTTTCTTGGGATCTTCTTTGAAAGTAACCTTCTTGGATTTCTGTTCTTCTATTGCAATTTTCTTTTCAAGGGCTATAATACGCTTCTCTACTGCTATTTCTTCTTTCATATTTTCGGCTAAAGTTGTCTTGTTAGCCCTGTCCACGAAGATTTCTATGTTTGATGGTAAAGAAATGATGTACCATTCACTTCTCACTTCTTCGCTGGGTTTGGAAACAGTAGGAATTTTGTTTAACAGTTTATTGAAACGTGAATTGAAATCTTTGATAGGTTCTTTAGACTCGGCCCTAAGGTTTGACAGGTCACTGATCAATGTTGCTGTCGAACTATCATCACCAAATTTAATGAGGAATTGTTCTTGGAAGATATCCCAACTAGTGATAGATCTAGATAGTAATGAAAAATACCATGATCCGGCTGTTCCTTGAAGAGTATAAGGAAAGAGTTGAAAAACAACATATTTGTTAGTAACTCCATTAAGATTTATGGATAGCATAAAGTTATTAATATGCTCTTCTGCTAGGATGCCTTCTTCAGGATTAAACTTAGGTAGCCATTTTTCAGGATGGGGTGGTAGCTGACTCAAGGGCGCAGGCATTAAGACTGCTCCTGGGTTGTTCCATGGAGATTGGGCCATCGCTGATCAACTAACGGAGGGAAGTGCAGAAGATGATCCCTGAGGTTGAGAAGATGAGGATATTATGACTCTGGATGATTGAGAAGGAGATATAGAAGTACCGGTAGGCTGGTGGACAATAATCTGAAGTGGAGGAGTGGATGGTTGACTTCGCGATGAGGAATTTGAGATGGATGATGATGATGAAAGGGGAACGCTATCGAACCCTTTAGGTGATTTCCTTGCTTTCTTCCTAGTGGGTAGAGGTAACTTAGTTGGCTGAACACCAAACTTTTCTCTCTTTAATCTGGTCAAAGGATGAGCAAGGTTATATTGCTAAGTCACGCTGCCTTGAGATTTATCAGATCTTGAAAGAGATATAGAAAATTGCTGAAGTTTGTGAATCAGAGATTCAACTTCAGGAGGTTCAATAGCAGATTGTTCTGAAATGTCAGGGTTTGTAGCAGCGACTGTGGATCCTACGACTTCTGGTTGTGGATTTAAAGATTCTAAATGCAATGGAGAAGTCGGGGGAGATGGTGAGGGTGATTTACTCTCATAATGGTATCTGGATTTGGACTTACTTGCCATTCATAGTTTGAGGCCCTCTTTCTAGCACCAAATATGTTGAAGCCCCGAAAATCGGGTCTACAACAAGGGGGATACCCAACTGGTCCGGACCTTGGTTGGAAACTCCTTTTCCGTTTGGTATGGTGGGTCCGACTGGGGATATGGGACTAGTTTCCCAATTTATGAGTGTGTGTGTGTGTGTAGAATTTGATATCTCTGATCTAACAGTTCCTAGTTTAGATGCTCTAATTCTAACTTTAGTCTAATGACATGCATTTGTATTCTAATAAATAGAAATATCTAAGTCTATACTAACCCGAGGTGTGATCTTTCTGCTATGCGATCTAAAATGATTTCAAATAACAAATGGTAATAAAGATCATTCAACTGTTATAAGAAAAGAATTCAATATAGATAAAACACTTTGCATAAAAAGTTAGACGAAACAGTTGTGAAAAACATATCACATAATAAGCTATTCATATATTAAGCATAAATAAATAGCTATCACCGTACAAAAGTGCCAAATGATAACTCAGGCATTCACACATTAATATATAAACAACTGAACTTGAATATCACTTTAACACAAAAGATAGAAACAGTTAAGAGATAAAAGTACCATTTATAACTAGTTCTACTCATGAGCTTCGAGCGATAACGATTTATCTCTTCTTAATTCAACATCCACTAAGAGTACATAAGTGCAACATCAGTAGCAGATATTAAATGTAAAAATCAACAAATCCTGTTCCATTCATTCATCAAAACCTCCTCGGAGGGTGCAAAAGTGCATGTTCTGAGGACAAGTTTTTGATAAATTTCTGGACCCTTCTCTAAATGCATGAGAAGGGTTTAAATACTACTAACTACATCTAAAAATAACTTATTACAAAAATATAGGATACGGTTTAAATGACCATCCTTTTTCTAGGCAAAGATAAAGCAAAACTATTTCTAAAATTAAATCTAACATCTAACTATTTCTGTATTTGCTCCTTAACATTGTAAGCATTCAGCATTTGCTTGAGAAGAGTTGGTTGGCCGACTTCACCCTTTAACTGTGTTGCGAGAACGGAATCAGCAAGAGTTGGTGCCATTTTTTCGGCATAATTGATGATGCTTTTGAGAGTCATACACTGGCTGTGTGGTTTCACTAAATAAGCCCAGTAAGAATCCCAATTTTAACTTAGTTAATCTTCTAATTGATTATGCCTTTTCTTGAACCTTTTGTCTCCAGTCTACTGTACCTTTTGTAGATACCATATTGATATTTCAGACAATTAATATTGATTTTCGGATTCAAGTTTTACCTTTTTATCTTTAATGTACTTTTTCCGGATTTCTGGAGCTTACAGGTAGCTGAGGAATTAGAAGCTTTCCATTTCAAGAAGTTTTACCCAATCGCGCATCGGAAACTGCCTCCGTTTCTTAATCCGTGCTTCCTTGGTGTGATTTTTGCCTCTTGATTGCTTTCTTTTAGCGGCTGTAAAGCTCACATTTTGTGAAAATAATGATCTCGTAAGTTCTTGACCCTAAGTTTTAAATTGTTTGTTTATGTCCGCGCTGTTCAGTACCCTCTTAACCATATCTGCGTAGGGGAGAATTTTGGGCCTTGCTGCTATCCGGTGCAAGAATGAGCAAGTTAAATCTGCAACTGATGCTTCAGAAGACCCCTATGAATCTGCAGTAGCCATAAACTCCATTACCTTGGGATTTTCTTTCGCAAGTAGATTATACATGCCTTCCCAAGTGGTAATACCCGCGTCTCTGTTACAAGCAGTGTCTGTGTACAAGGGCGCCTTTTCTTTGTCTTCAGACATCAGAGCCTTGCCTTTATTCCCCATAGTATCTTGCATACTACTTTGTATATTTCTTTGTTCTTCATTCCTGCAGTTTACAAGTGAGGTGAGAGTAATGATAAGGAACAGTGACGGGAAAGCTTTAAATGTCGAAAACATGCAAAAGTATACCACCTTACGTGAACTGGCTCTTCGATAAACACAAAACCATATTTTATTAACAACTCGCAACTAACTCATTAATTAGCATTAAAGCGCATAACCAGGTTTCATTTTATGAAAAAGTTTTCTCGAATAGTGAGTCGAAAGATTTTGTGATGGAACGATTTTGCGATTTGCTTTGCAATATCGCAGATCGCTGTATCGCATTATCGCAAGATCACAATATCGCATGGTCACATTATGTGCTCATTTCGTGTTAATGTATTTCTTGCGAGGTGCGATTTTGCGATATGTGCCATCGCATATTGGCGTTTTCTGCGATTTTCCAGCGTAAGTGCATTTTAAGGCATGCGATGCGATATTTTTTTTTTATTATGTAATCTCGCATCACAATCTCGCAATCTTAGAGTTTGGCTTGTAAGGCGACGTCCTATTATCATTTCCGCGATGCGATATTTCTTAAGGAGTGATTTTATCTTTCCTCATCATGAAACTTAAGCTTTTTAGATTTTTCAAAGGTATTTTCCTAATTTTATGATGGTAAGTTTTATTAAAAAGGATATACAAGCACTAATTCATTTTTTAAATTTTTTGACTAAGGGTCCCCTCTTATTTAGTATTAGAAATAACACTAAATAAGAAGGGGGGTTGTTGGTGGCCACAATAGGGGCATGGCTACATCAATGTGATGGTAGCTTATTTTACCAAGTGGGTCGAGGTGATGCCCACATATAATAACACTAATTAAAAAACTTCTCTCTTTCTCTTCAATCATGTCATTGCAAGGTTTGGTGTACCACAAACTATAGTTACAGACCATGGGAAGAATTTTCGCATTAACATGATGCCTAATCTTACTACCAAGTTGGGCCTTCACCATGAAATCTCAACTCCCTATTACCCAAGGTGAATGGGAGAAATCAACAAAGTATTGAAAACGATGCTTCAACATATGATAGGGATCTAAAAATCTGATTGACATCTTATTCTTTATGCAACCTTGGGGGCATATCAAACCTTTGTTCAGACTTCTACCATATTCAAACTATTTCAATTAGTGTATGGTATGGAAGCAATCCTTCTTATAGAGTGAAAAATTCCACCTTTGAAACTTGCTATCGAACTAATCCCCACCACTTTCGTAGAAGAAGAGCGTCTCTTGCATCCGACACGATTAGATGAAATCCAACGCGATGCTGCGATGGCCACTGAGGCCCACAATAAACACATTAAGGCATAATATGATAATAACGTTAAGCCTCGTTCCTTCTCGGAAGGTGACCTTGTCCTATTGTATGATCAGGAGTCTGATAAGTTAGGGCTTGGGAAGTTTGAGCCAATGTGGATAGGCCCGTACATTGTTAAATGTGTCCTTGCTAAAGGGGCCTATGAAATTATTGATTTTGATGGAGTTCCTTTGGCGCAACCCAGAAATGGGTTGTACCTTAAAAATACTATTCTTAAGTCATTTTTGTGTATTTCACTGTGTACATACTGTCTATAGGTGCGTTGAGTGTGTTTGCAGTGTGTCCCCTTCAGAGTTTCTTACCATCTATGTTAATCTTGATTTACATTTGGTTTTTAGATGTTGGCACCCCTTCAACCATATGTTGGTTATACTGATGGCGCTAGTCATAGTACTCATAACCTTTCCTCCGCAACATGGGCTACCTATGCTTCAAATGGTGAGTTAGTGAGTTTACAAGGGATTTTTATCAGTTTTCTCTACCAATAACATTGTTGAGTATAGAACATTGATCGAGTTGTTGTCTGATTTTATTTCTCATGTTATTCGCTATATAGTCCTCAGAATTGACTCACAACTTGTATTATTACACTTGACTAATGTCTATTCAGTAAGAAGTCCAACTATTCTTCGTATGTTTTTAAGGGTTCGCCTTATGGAAAGACATTTTGATTATATCCAATATCAACACATTCTTAGAAGTCTAAACACATTGACAGATCATGTTTTAGAAAGACATTTGCGACATATTTAAATTAAATTAAATTCACATCACATATATTGAATAAGATAATAGAGCACATAAGAAACAGTCATAGGTATCTATATATATATATATATATAATTTTGGTTTTACAAAAAGATATGCCCGAGACAGATATGGCCACACGACCTATCATATAAAAAAATACATGTAGTCAAAATACTACTTTATGGCCTCCTAGTAGACTAATCCTGATGATTTTCATGGTAACAAACAATCACACAAGCTACTTTGCACAACAACTGGCTAATACATCCAGGCATATCAATAGTGTAGCACTGCAATCTCATAAGGATCTGATCAACCCTAGTCTTTGGTATGCCCTGGGTCAATCCCTCAACATTTCGCTGAAACTCTTCAAGAGTCTTAGCTACATTGAGATCCTGCAACACCTCCTGTGCCCCTGCAACAACCTATACTCAAGCTTGGGTCTCCAAGATGCTGAAGATAGGATGAACCCACTATTCAAACAAGTCCAATGTCTACATGAAAAAATCGATAGTTAGTCTTGGATACATGAAAAGTACCAAAAAATTGTAAAACCAAAAAAAAAAAAAAAACATTCAAAATGATCTTGTTTTACCTGTGCCACTCCATTACTTGCCTTCAAGTAGCACGATCTCTAGGTCTCCACTGTAGTCCATTTAGACATATGGATAGTTGTTTGGTAAATTAATTGTCTTTAATTTACTTCATTAAATGTGGACTAGGATTCATGTACTTGTGAAGCATATGTGCACTATATATGCTAGGATTTATTTTGCGAAATTAAGTGATCTAAAAATGAAACTAATTTTAAAGATGAATGAAATTATTTTCATACAAAATGGAGAGAATCAACACACATATTCTTTCAATCTAGAATTCTATCTAAGCTGAGCTTTATGAAAATAAAGGATCTTATCTATTTTACAGAAATCCACACTTAATTCTAACTGTCAAAAGGAAATGCTTGAAAATTGAGCATGAAAGAAAATGATTTAACTCTACTACTACGGAATTGAACTCATTCTGCACTATTGCTGAAAAGAAATCTTTATGCTAATTGGTAAATATGAAAGGCTTGATAACAAAATTTAAATTTCAAAATATAAAGTTTCTTCAAAAAGGGAATGATAATGAAATCCAAAATGCGAAACTTTAACTCAATACTAATTACTAATGTGCACATCCACCTCTAAAATGTACCATCTTTAACATATCAGAAGTTAAATGTAAATTAGGAAATAACTCTGAGAGATTGAAATTGAATACTAAAACAACTAAGTAACGATGTCAAGAATGCATAGCATAAGTAAGCTCTTTTTGGTATTTTTGATTTATGATTACTCTATAAAAATGACTGAAGCGAAATCACTGTAACGGAAAGAATTAATGCAAAACTAAAATAAAACCTCAACTCACAAGGGGCCCTCTCGGAGTACAGGGTTAATTTAACAATCAATGATTCTTCATGCACATATTTGGAGAATAAAAAGAACTTGTATTAAGATAATAACGTATAAATTTGTCCACAAAAGGATTATAAACTTAATAACAATAATCAACACTACTACTGTGTTTCTTTGTTTCGCTTACTACTATTTATACAAATGATAAAAACAACTCGGAAGAGTTTTAAGCCAATAATCTGTAAACAAATTTGACACCTATGAGATCAATCTCTAAGAGTCCAATCTATTTATGACTTGCTATTGAAAAAGAAAGTCATAGGATATTTTGTGTTTTAATAGCTAAGTGCCTCGCTCGCTTGATTATCCACTTCCTATGTTTAACTGCAATACATAGTTTCCAAGTTTGACTCAGCCTTTGACTCCAAGATCTCTGATTTTTCTTAGCTTGCGAAGTAGTGTCAATAGGTGGTTATCCATGTAGGAGCAAAATGTCATCTTTTGGAAGTCTTATTTCTTTTTTCTAGAATGCTTCATCCTATCTAACAATGGATTTTGCTACGGAAACAGATATCAATTGCAGAATATACAAATTTCGGTAATTGCAAGATACTTTTGTCATAATTTCACTAAAAATAGATAATTTAAATATGAATGATTATTACCTTGTAGGTATTGATCTTGACCATAATATGCCAAGGCTTTTGTAGAAAAATAATAAAAAGGTGAAATGTGATGGCAAAAAGGATGGTAAAAAAAAAGAGACATTCCTAGGCTTCAACATTCCCCCACACCAAAGGTTTTTCATGTCCTTATGCATCAAGATTTCAAAAAATGATTCTTCTTACCTTTGTTAGTGAATAATCTCCTTGGATTGTGCAAGTACATCCAAGCTAGTATTCTCTCTTTTCTTTTTAATTCCAAACATGGTCCTTGGTTTCTTCATTAAAATTCTGCTTTGCAATCCTTTGAACCTATTTTTAAGAAACTTATTTTGAACTTTAAGTTTCTTATTCTTTTTGTACTAATGATAGAGGTGTAGAAGTATGTTGTCATTCTGAGTTCTAAGTATGTCATTTGAACCTTAGCTACTTCCCTTTCCTGAATTAGATGTTTATTAAGAACCTCCAATTCATAAATATCTTGCTTCAGATTCTCCTCAATGTTGTATCCCTGTTCTGTTCTTGGTTCGATTGCTGAGGTCTCACCTATTTCAAATTGAGATAACTTTTCTTTTTGCTGTGAATTTTTCTCTAGAGATTCTACATAATCATAGATCTCTTGTTGAATCAGATCAATTTATGGGGTCCACCTTGTTGGACTACCTATTGGACTAACTGTATGAGGAGGCATGTGAAATTATTCATCTTCAAGATTTATTGTTTCCAGTGATTAAGTGTTTGACAATTTTGAAATTCTTTTACTCCTTATTAAACTTACTCCTGAGCTTCCAATGTTCTACTTTTCTATTATGCTATCCTTTGTTTTCTTCTTTTGTTAAGGTATTGGATGAATCGGGCTAGATTTCTTCCTTCTAAGGTCTTGCTTGCTACTTTTTTGTTTATAGTTTTCAAGGTATTGACACATTGGAGTATTGTCTTCAAATGGGTCCTCTGGAATTTCAATCATATTTGGCTCCTGAATTTCTTCTTTGACTCTTTTCTTTTTAGGGTTAGGGTTTCTTCTACTTCGTTTGAACATACTATTTGGTTCTTTTTCTAGAGCTTCTATGAAATGATTTCTTACTAAGAAATCCTCCCAATTATCGCCTTTTAATTGTAAATGTGCTTCAATTAAAATTTTAACAAGTCCATGATGGTACACGGAGTTATCTATGTACCTAGATTATCTTTGGATACTAAGGGCCATTTTCTTTAAAATATGAAGCAAAAATTAAGGTAGATTGATTTCAAACCCATTAACAAAGTGCATCATAAGCCTAACAAAATAGAAAAACATCATTCTGAATCTTCCTTAACATGTTATAAATTTTTGAATTACATCAAAAGATGTTGCAATTTTCCTTTTAATGTTGTGGTTAGAATATCTTTCTTGAAAATAGAAAAATCCATACATGGTTCCCTTAAGAAGTGAACCCACTCATTTTCTTTAATTCTTCTATTTTTGAACCATCTCTCTCCATTCCTTGGTAACCTGTTGCTTCAGCTATAACTGAATTTGTAAAGATTAATTTAACATCTCCTATTTCGGCTTCCACTCTATCAAATGTTTGGGCGAAGGCTTTAGTAATCTCTGTTTCATGCCCATCAAATTTTTAGAAGAACTGGAGCCAAACCACCTTCTGTAGTTTCTCCTTAACCCTTGGATAATCCTAGAGGAATTTCACACCATTGGGTTCATAATGCACAAGTGTACCCATAGCATGGAGAAGTGTTCAACCTAGAATGCTCTTTTTGAGTGAGAAATGGAAGGGAATGAGGAGAATGAAAGGATTTGGAGTGAGTAAAATGAATATGGAGCGGGGTTGAAATTATGAAAGGGTAAAATACTGATGGCGGAATTCACGTTGTGTTAGAATTGTACTTTCACAACTTCCGAGATCCGATTTCAAAGGACTAGTGTTATATGCTTAATCTTATTAATCAGACCTCGATGTGACAAGCGATGCAATAATGAGGGGTTAACACATTTATAAGATTCTCAATATTTTGATATTTCATCCATAATTTAAAATCTAAGTGCTTAAATGAAAATACAACTCAAGTATTCTTACATACCTTAATGTTTCTTTTGATATCCTTTTTGATTTGAATTTGATTTTCATTACAAAATTGTGAATTGGCTGCAGAATGATAAGAATTATGTCTCTGCTCTTTATTCTCAGACTTCCTTTATTGATTAGAAGAAGGCTTCCTTATTGGTTCTACTGATGATGATGATGACCAATAAAAATACTGATCATAAAAGTAGTTTTGGTACCTGAAAAGAAAGAGAAGGACAAAAGAAATAGGGACGAGAAAAAGGGTTTTTGAAAATATAAACTACCAAGAAATCTTGGTTTCCAGTTAAGATTTTCTGCATAAATACGACAACATAGTTGGCTTTCATATTTATAATTTATTTTTTTATTATATTTTTCAAAAAAATTACAATGAAGTTGGAGGGTGAGGAGAAGAATCCTCTTCCTTAACCAACTTAAATTCAGAATTCTATTGAAAATATTTAACAAATTCTTCCCTTGTTAGTGGTTTATGATACAATCTTAATCTATGACCATTAACAAGGAAAGTAATTTGTACGTCATTAATAATTTTGATCTTGATTGCTCCATTATAAAAAATAGTGTCATTCTCATAAGGACCAAGCCAATGAGTTTGAAGTTTTCCTTGAAAATATTTAAACTTGGAATAAAAAAGAAGAGCCCAATCACCTTGCTTGAAATTTTATATTTGATAAACTTGTCATGCCACTTAGATCTTTGTTGGTGAACTATGCTGGTTCTTTGAATAAAATCTTGTCAGATTTCATCCAGGTCATTCAATTGAGCCAACCTTTGTTTCTAAGCTTATGAGAGATCAAGGTTCAATTTGGCTGATGTTCTTAATGTCTCCACTTGGAATTCATTTGGAAGAAATACTTGCTTCCCATAGACAAGCTCATAAGGAGTATGTCCAGTTATGTTTCTCGAATCTCCATGTGGTTCGATATGCCCATAATGCTTCTGGAAGATTTTTTGCCCAATCCTTTCTATGCAAATGCACAATTTTGGTAAGAATTGCTTCAAGAAATTTGTTGGTAGATTCCACTTACCCATTGGCTTGTGGATGATATGGAGTAGACTTCTGATGCTTGATTTTGTATTGCTCCATCATCTTTGCACCAACTTTGGTGTCAATTGAGTACCTTGGTCTATTACAATTTCTCTTGGAACATCAAAATGATTAAATATATTCTAAAAAAGAAATGTAACAACAACATTTTCAATTGAAAATAAAAGAGGTTTAGCTTCTACCCATTTTGTAACATAATCCGTGCAAACAAGTATATACCTTTTCTATTTAGATGGAGGATATATTGGTCCAACAAAATCTAGAGCCCATTTTTCAAAGGGTTCTACAAGTACTTGAGATTGTAGAGGCATCTCATCTGATTGAATGGGTTTCCTCATTCCTTGACAAATATCACATCTTTTAACATATTATTTGGCATCCTTAAAAATAGACAACCAATAATATCCCAAAAGAAGGATTTTGTAAACAGTTCTTTTATCGGAAAAATGTCCTCCACATGGTTCATCATGACAAGCTTTCAGGATTCTAGGTACTTTATCTTCTCAAACATATCTTCAGATAATCAAATCAAGTCTATTTTTATACAATTCCCCATCTATCCAGGAATAAGGTGCACCGATGTTAATCATGTTTTTCTTTTCTCTAGTTGATAGTTGCGGAAGTAACTTTCCTGTAGCCAAATAATTAGCAATATCTGCAAACCAAGGTGTTTTAGTAGACATGACAAAAATATATTCCTCAAGAAAGTTATCTTTTACAGGAACATCCTCATCATTATTCTGCAGTCTAGAAGGAAAATCAGCAACTGCATTTTCTTTTACTGGTCTATCAAGAATAATAATGTTGAATTCTTGTATTAATAAAAACCATCTTGTAAATCTGCATTATTAATTGGTTTATTCATTAGATATCTAATGGCATAATGATCTGTATGAATAAAAGTTTCATAACCAATAATGCAATGACAAAATTTATTAATGGCATGAACAATAGCTAAAAACTCCTTTTCTGTTACAGTGTAATTTAACTTTGCCTGAGTCAAATATTTACTTGTATAGTAAATGACATAAGGAGTTAAATATTTTTGTCCCAAGACAAATCATAGAGCTGTATCTAAAGCATTAGTAGAAATATGGAAAGGAAGAGCCCAATTAGGTCCTCTTAAAATTGGTGCTTTGGTTCTTTTGTTTCAATGTCTCAAATGCTTTCTGAAAGTTAGGATTCCAAGCAAATTCACAATCTTTTGTAAGAAATTTGAAATGTGGAGAGGATATTTTTGTGAAATTTTCTATGAATCTCCTATAATATGCAGTAAATCCTAGCAAAACTTCTTACACCCCTTTGGCAAACAGGAATTTAAATTTTAGAAATTACTTCTACTTTAGATGTATCTAGTTTAATTCCATCACTTGAAATATGGTGGCCTAAAACAATCCCTTCATTGAACATCATAAAACATTTCTCATGGATCAATGAAAGGTTTGCTTCCTTACATCTAATGAGAATTTTTTCCAAATTTTCAATTTCTTCTTCAAAAGTATCACCATATAAAGTAAAATCATTCATGTACACTTCCACACAATCATGAATTAGATCAGAAAAGATACCTAAAAATGCTCTTTGAAATGTGGCAGGTGCATTACATAATCTGAAGGGAAGGAACCTATATGCATGTGTTCCTTGTTTGGTCTAAAATGCGATGCAAATTAGAGTTTCATTTACTAGCAATCCGGGTAAGTAAACTTCAAGGATCATCTAATATATATAGACTTAGAGACAAACTAAACTAAGCTAGGTGAAGTAATGCCAAAGCTCCCTTACAAGAGGTCTTTCATTGGGATCTCCAACACCTATTTAGTCATCTAACAAAATGAAATCTAAAGACATTGTGACAAGTGTAATAAATATTAAAGCTCCCTTATGGGAGACTGTTCATTAATATTTCTAACATCTTAATCAACAAACTATTTATATTGATGAAATTAAAGCACTTAAACCTAATTCTGATTGATTGCATGAAATATTAAAGCTCTCTTACAAGAGACTATTCATTTATATCTCAAGCATATAAATCAGAAACTTAAACTAATGAAATCAAACATTAAATAACAAATCAGATTCATTGAAGGAAACATTAATACTTTCTTACGAAAAGTCATTTGTTAACATTTCAAACATATGAACCTAATAATTTAATCTAATGAAATTCACAATCAAACATAAAATAAAAGCCTACTAAAATAAAAGTATACTTGCTAGGCAATGGGGATCCTTCCGAGGATTCACAAGAACACCAAAAGAGAAGTCAAATGTAGAGGATCAAAGAAGCTCTGTTTTATTCATCATCAATTGCAAATTGCAATTACAACCATTACAATGATTCTCCAAATCTAATTTCTCATTACCAACCTATACGATACTAAGATTCTAAATTACAAATGAAGGATTAGGTTCTAAAATTTTAAAAATTAAGATTACAAAATGAGGATTACAAATGAAGGAGATAACACTCCTATTTATACAAAATCTATGATAACAAACTCATAAATGTAAATCCACCATTCCCTCCTTTGACCCACATATTTCTCAACCAATGGTGACACATAACCCTATCATCCATGATCTCCTCTATGAGGTCCATGATCTTCTCCATGAGGTCCATGATCTCCTCAAATTCGAATTTGAACATAGAGTGCCACACAAAGATTCCTTGGAAGCCTCCTTTGTACCTACACATGTCAACAAGCTCATTCTAATTGTTAGGTATAAGTATATGGAGATTATTTTCTAAAGTTTAACCATAAATTCACTTAAAAATACTAAGAATTAATAATGTTTTGGAAGACACAATGGTAACCCATTTAATGATGAAAGTGACGCTGATTTGGTGACATGGTGGTGGAATAGAGGTGAAAAAATGTGTGAATGGAGTGAAAGTGGATGTATTTTAAGGATAATTCCTAGGCCCAACATTCCCCGTGGACATGTAAAAGTAGTTTTATCTTGATCTTCTGGTGCTATTTGAATTTGATTATATCCACTAAAACCATCTAAGAATGAAAAATAATTTTTCCCTACCAAAGTATCTAATACTTGATCTATACAAGGTAGTGGAAAATGGTCTTTTAATGTAGCTTTATTTAATTCCTTGTAATCAATGCACACTCTCCATTTTCCATTTTATTAGGAACAATAACCAAAGGTGACACCCATTGACTATTTGATATTGGATAAATGAAATTCACATTAAGTAATTTTTGTAATTCCTCCTTACCAATTTCTCTCAGATTGGGATTCATCCTTCTCTGAGGTTGTCTAACTGGTTTTGCATTTTCTTCGATACAATTATGATACATACAAGTTTTAGGATCAATCTGTTCCAGGTCAGTGTGTTCCCACGCATAAGTAGAGGAGTGTCTTTGTAGCATCCGAATCACTTTTCTCTTTTGAAATTCTTCCAAATTATTGTTAATATTCAATGTTTTATCTAGAAAAAATTCTACTTGAGAATTGCCAAATTTGTCCATAGAATGTAAAGCCATTTGGTGAGATGATAAATATTAAATATTACATTGTTCTTGAAAACTTTGATCTTGCTCACAGTATGAATAAGAATCATTATTATATTAAATTTATCAATTTATCTTCTTCATCTAATTGTGAAAAAGTATAAACTGGTTGCAAATCATCAAAGTCTTCATTATCATCATCTAACCAAATACCACTTTCTATTTCAGTTATTGTTTTTGCAGGAGGATACAAGGTAAACTTCTTAGTGGAATTTCCATCAGAGATACACATATCACCAGATCTACAACTTATGAATGCATTACCTGTAGCTAGCCAAGGTCTACCAAGGATGAATGGATGGCCTCCTAAATTTTTCTTGGGAGTCAAAATCATGAAATCTATCGGATATTCCCAAGAATATAGAGAAATAAACATATCTTTAATATTCCATCTGATTTGATAACATATCGATCTGCCAATTGCCATAATGTAGGAGTATATTGAAGATTAGGAAGCTTCAATTGTTCCATTTTTTGTTTACTCATGATATTAATGGTTTCTCCTATATCAATTAAAGTATTTGGAATCTCAACACCATTGATATGAATTTTCACAATATGACTATCAGGATCTAGATATTTTTGACCAATAGGTTTTCCCATCGTGATATCAAAATTTTTTCCTACCAATTGGATCTTTTTGATATCTTTCAGAGTTGTTGCTGAATGGATTAAGAAAGAGAGTATGAAAGAGGCTTCCTTCTAGCTACTGATATGTGCTCCTTTCCATTGTTCCTTTCAATTCGGTTTTTTCCTTGTCCTTGATCAACGTTTCCTCAAAATCCATTCAGTAACTAGGTCAAGCTAATCAGCTCAGTCAACTAGTAGATCTGCCCTAGCTTATGCTGTCTCTACTGCTACTTACTAGTGCTTCATCAATTGCATAACTATCTCACCTGCGAACCGTGCATATGGATATGGAACCTTGCGAAGGTAATGAACGAGTATGAATAAAGTCAAGTCTTTGGGAAAAGCTCTCCAAAAGAGACTGAAATAGTTAATTGATTGGCTATTTATGCGGTGCAACGTAAATCTCAAAAGGTGGTTGTAGCTGATGGGCTACTCCTCCATGTCCTCTTGGTTTTCTAATGCATAGCTCCTTGATAGTTTTTGCAAATATTGGTATTTTGTTTATAGCCTATAATAAATGAATTGTAATGCAAATATTTTTAAGTTCATCGAGCATATCATAATTTGGTAAAAGGTGGATCTTGCAAAGGTGGATTCCTTTATCAATTTTAAGCCTTTCAGGAAAAGGTGGATCTTGCAAAGAAACATAAGGTTGTTATACTAGAGGAACTGTAGGATCTTGCTTTATTTGTTCATCCTTTGATAATATAGGAACATCTTCCTTTAGAGGAATGCTTTCTTGATCAAGATTTACATCGTTCTCAGGAACTTCATTCTTTTTAAATTTTTGGATGAAAGTTGTTGGTGACTTTTTTGGTAAAATCCTACTAGATCTAAGTTGAACATTATTTAGACCTAACGGAGAAATAATACAAGCTTGAATTGTTTTTCCTTCGACATTATAAATATCTTGTTGATTTTTATTGTTTGAATTGGGTTTTTGAGGAAACAATAATGAAATTGTTGATTTGAATTTTGAAATTGAGGAAGTTGAGTTGGTTGAGGAGGATAAAATTGTGGTGGAAAAGAAGGATATGGTTGCTAGAACTGAGGATATTGGGGATATTTTCCATAAGGATATTTCCAACCTTGAGCCCACGATGGATTTTGAGATTGTGGGGGCCAAGGTTGCCATGGCATGGGTGCAGTCCAGTTGTTCCATGGTTGTGCATATGATTGAGTATTGAAACCTTGAGTCATATTTGATTGTTGATTTTGCCATGGTATTTTAGCAATAAAACAAAGATATTCAGCTTGGATTGCCCCAGATTCATCCTGAAAAACAAATTTGAGACTATGTATTGAAGGACATTCCTTTGTATTATATTTTCAACACATATGGCACAGATTTATATACTATCAAGGGGATATTCTGTTAGAGCATGTTTCTTTCTACACATGGGAGAGAAAATAGATAATGAAAAATTTTCATCTTTCTTCTTGTTTTGTATCTTAAGGGTTTATAGTTTTTCACTAAGGCTCCTTAAGATATTTGTTTTAAAATTATCAAGCAAATTGCCTATTTCAGCTCTACTTTTGCTTCCAGTTGCAGATTTATTAATTCTAGACATCACAAAATCTCTTGGATTTTTTCCTATCCTAGATTTAAACCTAGAGATATGTTTACATAAATCACAAATTTTTCCAAATGAAAGTTGTGACACGTCTCCCTTGCCTATTAAATTTAGAAGATCAATCCATTCATCTTTAATGGATTTTAACAAAATAACTTTTAACGTTTCATCATCCAAATTATACATTTTATCTCTTTTGATGTTGTAAGAAAATATTTAAACTAGATCTTCAAGGCTCTTGCCCTCTTTTGCATCATCTTAAAGACTTCATATTTGAGGTTATGGGGCATACAATAATCCTTGTATTTTTGTAAGAACACATTTTTCATTTCATCCCATGTTCTAATTATGTGTGTTCCTAATCCCATAAACCATTTAAGTGCTCCATATTTAAGAGTTTACGGAAACCATTTCAACTTTTGAGGATCAAGTAAATAATCATAAGTTTTACATAGAACTTCAAACTCAAAAAGAAATGTTTCAGGATCCTCATGTATTAAACCATGGAAATTAAGGGTTCTCCCCTACCACCTCTACCACCACCTCGACCTTCGCCACCTCCTCTATTTTCTCCTCTACGTCTTCCATCTCCAATCCTAAATGCACCACCATCTACATTATGCACTTCTCCTTCTCCTTCCCTTGCTATTATAGGTTCTTCAGAGCTAATATAAGGTTCTATAATAGGATTATATAGCTCTTCTTCTAGTTCCTATACTAATGGTATGTTAAAATAAGGTTATTCTTCTTCTTCTTCACTAGGCATCTTTAGTTCTTGTCCTAGAAATTGTTCTCCTGTTGAAGATAGGATAATTACTCCTTTAGTTGGGGATGTGGGTTCGTCCACTACAACTTATGTAGAAGAAGTTGGTGAATCTCTAGATTGGATTTATGATCTATGTACCTCAAGAAGTCTTTGTCAACCTGTCAATGATGGGATGCAAGTATGGTTGGATGGTGTGGCACTACAAGGTCTAGGTGGAGTGAGTGGTGATGTTGGAAATGAAATTATACCTCTACTTACAAATCTACCCCTAGAATTCCCTTCTCTATGCATATATTTTTTTATTATCATTTTTCAATTTTATCAATTAAAACTCCTAGAATGAAATGCAAAAATGCAATCCTATATACACTTCCCCGACAATGGCGCCAAAATGCTCAGTATATTAACTCTTTAATTTACTTCATTAGATGTCAACCAAGATTCATGTACTTATGAAGTGCATGTGCACTACATATGCTAGGATTTATTTTTCAAAATTAGGTGATATAAAAATGAAACTAATTTAAAAGACGAATGAAATGTTTTTCATGCAAATTAGATAGAATCAACGCACATGTTATTTCAATATAGAACTATATATAAGCCGAGCTTTATGAAAATAAAGGATTTTATCTATATTGCAGAAATCCACACTTAATTCTAACTGTCAAAAGGAAATGCTTGAAAATTTAACATGAAAGAAAATGATTTAACTCTACTACTGTGGAATTGAACTCATTTTGCACTAATTGCTGAAAATAAATCTTTATGCTAATTGGTAAATATGAAAGACCTGATAACAAAATTTAAATTGCAAAAGATAAATTTGCTTCAAAAAGGGAATGATAATGAAGTCCAAAATGCAAAAATTTAACTCAGGACTGATTACTAATGTGCACATCCACCTCTAAAATGTACTTTGTTTAGCATATCAGAAGTTACATGTAAATGAGGAAATAACTCAGAGAGATTGAAACTGAATGCTGAAACAACTAAGTAATGATGTCAAGAATGCATAGCATAAGTAAACTCTTTTTGGTATTTTTGATTTATGAGTACTCTATAAAAATGACTGAAAGGAAATGACTGTAATGGAAATCCTTAATGGAAAACTAAAATAAAACCTCACAGCTAACAGGGGGTCATCTCAAAGTGTAGGGTTAATTTAACAATCAAAGATTCTTCACACCCACATTTGGAGAATAACAAGAACTTCTATTAAGAGAACATAGTAACAATTTTTCCATGAAAGGACTATAAACTTAATAACAATAATCGTCATGACTACTATGTTTAGTTGTCTCGCTTATTACTATTTATACAAATGATAAAAACAACTTGGAAGAGTTTTAAGACGATAATCTGTAAGAAAATCTGACTCTTATGAGATAGATATCTAAGAGTCCAATATCTTTAGGTATTGCTATTGAAAAATCAAGTCATAGGAGATTTTATTTTTTAATAGCTAAGTGCCTCACTCGCTTGATTATCTACTTCCTGTGTTTAACTGCAATACGCAGTTTCCAAGTTTGACTTAGCCTTTGAATTCAAGAATCTGATTTTTATTAGCTTGCCAAGCAATTCCAATAGGTGGTTATCCATCTGGGAGCCAAATGTCATCTTTTGACAATCTTCTTTCTTCTTCTAGATTGCTACATCCTATCTAACAATGGATTTTGCTGCGGAAATAGATCTCAGTTGTAGAATAAACAAAATTTAGTAATTGTAAGATACTTTTGTCACAATTTCACTAAAAATAGAGAATTTAAATATGGATGATTATTACCTTGTAGGTATTGATCTTGACCTCAATGAGCTGAGGCTTTTGTAGAAAAATAACAGAAAGGTGAAATGCGATGGAAAAAAGGATGGGCAAAAAGAGACATTCCTAGACTTTAACAATAGTCTTCGACCATAATGAGTTGCATGCGAAACCATCAAAAGAAGAAAAGTGTGAAACTCATGGAAGACATACTTGCATGTCTAGACATGAGGTCAACCCATTGCCTCATCCATGGAGCTCTGGGATCTAGAAGCTCAAGTGAGATATGTTGTGGATGGAGTAATGGAATCCTCTCCAAGGCGAATGAGATAAAAATGGAACCATATCGAAAGTTTTTTGATCGTCCATATCTTTCCTTGGTGATTTATTCCTTCATGTTTCCTAACACCCCCTCACTCCAATTGAACACTGTCAGCTCTATGCACTCTAATGCATATTGCATTTCGGACCTGTTAGCCAAATGGAATATAACACTGTCGACCAATCTAGCTATGATAAATAGGATTGGCTTGAGAGGAAAATGAATGACATCCTTAATCTCGATTTTTCCATATTTTGTTAGCTAGGATAGAGGTCTACAATGTGCAGCAATATAGTCTTTGACAAACTCTCCAACCCTTATCGAACATGATAGCAAGATAGTAACCCTTATCCTCAATAAACCTGTCAGGAAATACATTTCTTCCACCTGTATGTTGAGCATATATTTTCCAAGTGTTAACACCCAGGTTGTTCCCTTTGACTCTAAGGGAATACGGCCGGGGTAACCACTAACCAGTCTTGGATTGCAGCTTCTAGCCAAGCTGTAATCAGAGAGGGCTCTCTCTTTATGATTTGTAACTGTTTTAAATGGAGTTTTTAGGCTAGTTATGAAGTGAATGTTTGATTGTCTTTTATGTTTGGTTGGGAGGATGATTTTGATATCTTTTAGTGTTCTCTGCAGGTGAAACTAATCCATTGGGCAATGGGGTCTGTAGCTGTTGCTTTCTTGATATCCTGGATTGAGTGTTGCTGGGATTATAGGGCCTGTATGTATTTCATAAAACAAACTGTAAATTTGTAAGGGTGAAGTGAAAACAACTAGCAAAGAGTATTTAAGAATTCCTTACTGAGCTGGGTAGTGGGAAAGAGGTCTATTACTTAGGAGCAATTACTTGAATTCCTAAAACAAATAGATTACTGTGATGATATGGTGTGAAAGGTAGCACTTAAGAATTACTCTTTCATTACCATAACTGAAGAAAACATATGAAATAGCTTAGATTGAGCTCAGGGTAATAAATGATTAAGTCCTGAGACTATTCTTTTTCCTTGCTACTTAGATATTGAGTACATGGAAAACATGAAAGATATATGAAAGTATAATGAACTTTTATATAACAAAGAGTAACAAGAAAACTTATTGAGCCATGGAATACACAGGAATCCTGCAACTTTCAGCCATACACCAGCCAGACATCAGAAACACAATGCTTTTGGAAATCCCATCATCTTTGTATTAGTTGTGTGAAGATTTACAATAGAGGAATAACAAAATAGATCTCAAGAGATTTCTTACATCCGGAGTCCAACCCCTGCTAACAAATGTGAGGGGAAATATATAGAAGTCTATTACAAAATATCTCAGGCATTGAGTCACCTGAGAGGGTAATATCTGCCTTTACTAGTACTAGGCTTGCAGACGAGAAGTTATTACAATCTTTAATGAGTTATAAAGGCTCTTAACTCCTGTCAGAGCAAATTTGACCTTTGAGGCTCACGGAGTCGGTTGAGCGCTTGGCATAACTGTTGAATGATGTGGCATGCGCAGCTGTAACTTTTTTTGTTTTCTCGGTCCTGCCACCTGTGCCTGCTGAGATTGCTGTTGTGGCCTGAGTATCTATGCTGAGTTGGCTCAGCCTCTGTCTTCATACCTGCTGATGTTTCCTTGTCCTGATGTGTATGAGATTCAAAGTGTTCGTTTGAGGAAAAACCGCGATTACTGACTTTGGTTCAACAGTAATTGAATCAATTCCTGCCATGTATCTTGTGGAGGCAACTAATGCTTCAAAATTGACCCTATGGTCTCATCAGCCTCTGTATACTTATAGAAGTGAGGGGGTTCATCAAATAAATGTGCAACTTCGTTTCTAATAAAGAATAAATTATCTACTCTGTCAAAAAGAATTTGCCCTATTACTGGGCCTGCCTCTGCAGATGTACTAGGTGCTTCTGCAATCTGTGTAGCTACAAAACTGCTTACTCTCTTAACATACTTCTCATGGGAGAGTAATTTTCCTGAAGGATCTAATATGATGGGGAGCCCTCTGTCCTGTAAAGCCATGAACCTATTCTGAAACTTATTGATATCAGCTTGCATATCCTGGATCCTTCTTTCCAGGGTCTGAATCAGGCTCCTCATTGTCAGGTCTCTTTTGATTAGGGAAATGGTCTCTGTTCTGTTCCCAATCCCCATTCTTACTAGCTGGGAGCTTGTCCTGTAATTTAGCACTTCTATCATCTTGGGGGAAATCTCAGGCATGTTGCCTAGAGATACCCTTGCCCTGTGCAGTTCTTTTCGTGCTCTTCCTATGAGTAACACTTGCTCATATATGGCCTCAATATATTCCCATTGGTTTGTTATTGATTGGCCAATGGTGGTCCAGATGACCTTTTTGAGTTCTGTTGTGACTTTATCCAATGAGAGCTCTTTTTCCAGCTCTGCAATCCTCTTTTTCAGCGACTTTACCTCCCTTTCCCTCTCAGCCACATTTTGCTTTTATTTGTCATATTTCTCATTTATTTTGGCCAGGCTGTCCTGGGCTTGGTTTAGCTCAGACATCTGGGACTCCAGTACCTGTATTTCTTTCCTCAGCTTCTGCATGTCCAGGCTTTCAGCCTGCTCTGTTACTGGTGCTGAGGTGGTTGGTGCTGTGGTGGTTGGAGCTTCTTGCTGCACTTGTTGGCTGGGAGGGGCAGTGTCTTGAGGGGTTTCCTCAATATTTATTGTTTCTGGAGGTGGCTGAGAGGACTGCCCTGCCTCCTTCTGCTGCAATGTTGCTTCCAATGTAGCTTCTGATTCCTGCAGCTTTTCCTGTGTTTCGATGAGCTCCTTGTATAATGTCATCAGTAAGGCAACTGCATCTTTTTCTTGCCTCTGCTGGGCAACCTCATCCGTTTGTGGGTGGAGAGTTGGTGGGATTTTCATTTTCTTCTTTATTGCTGCCATATCAGCATCCCTCAGCTTGAGGACTTGTTTTATAGCCTTAACATCATTGGGGTCATGCCCAAAGTCTATTATTATTTCCTCTAAGGCTTTTATCCTGTTGTCCTTAGCTTGAGAGGAAGCCTTCTCCAACTCAAGCTGTGCTGCAGTATTATTCAGGCTATTCTGCAGCCTGTAGTTTACTAGGGTCTTATCTGCCAAGGTGGCATAGACCATCTCACCCGTCTTTTTGTGGAGCTCAATTTGATCCATCGGGTGGATGTCTTTTGACAGGACCTCCAGATTGGTCCTGATGTAGTCTGCAGCTATTTGTGTTTGCTGCACTGTTGGAGTGAAGTCGCTCATTGTCATCTTTCCTTCCTGCACATCAAATGCAGACATGAGCCTCTGTTGGTTTGCAGGTGCCATGTTTAGGAGGTGATTGTAGAGTCGAATCTTTATTGGCTCACTCCTTCTTTTGGCATCTTTGAATTGCTGTTTTATGCTTGCACCTGTTCCCTGCTGCTACCCTGAAGAGCTCACTTCTCCAAATGCTGCCCTGTCTTGCTCCTGTTGCAAGGAGCTGGCAGAAGCCTCCATGCTTGGCATTTCCTCCTCTGAGAAGGGATTTAGTCTTTGCCTCTTCTCTACTGTTTCAGTGAGGGGAGTCTCCCTCTCTCTCTTTCTGCTAATGTCCTCCCTTTGAGGGGTCTGGAGGACAAAGGAATCAACCCTGGAGTCTTGCCTCGGAGGTGCCACTGGTGCTGTTTGTTCTTGGGTAGCCATTTGGGCCTCTCCTTTTTGCTTTTCCTGACCCTGTTGGTCTGCTTGTTGCGGTTCCTACTGGGGCTGCTGTTGTTGATCCTATTGGCCCTGTGGTTCCTCCATGATCTTTTCCTTGCCTTTGCTCTGATCTGTGATTTGCACTTCCTCCTGCTGTGTTGCAGAAGATGAAGCAACTGCTGCTGTTTGAGGCTTTGGGAGAGCAAGTACCTGAGAAGGACATTCTAAGTCAGCCATTTTTAACAAATGCCTTCTAGCTCTTTCAAGTAGCTCTTCTTGAGTCACAGGCTCTTCTAGTGTGTTTCTCCTCCACTTTGGTTGATTAGCATGTCTTTGAATGTGGAGCATGCTCTCATGCTCATAGCTAAGGAGCTTGTTTTTCTGCCTTTTCGAGGATATAAAGTTATTTGGGTCATAGGGCTTCCACAGGAAACTTTGTTTTAGGCCAAGGCCTTCTAGCATCCTGTCTGCCTCTTTCCATCCTTCTCTTTTGTTTAGGATAAAGTGGCCAAGTTGATTTCTCACTTTGAGCTGTGCCCTTTTACCCTTTCCTGAAAAATGTACCTGATCGGCATTGCCAAATTGCCTGAAATATTCCAAGGCAAATAGTCTCATAGGCACATACCTGAGCAATTTGTATGGGCGCAACTCACACCCATATATTCTGATCACAGTGAAGTGTTGGTAGAACTACCAATCCCCTATACTGTAGGCATTGGATAGCTGCAGAATCCTCTGCATCTCATCAGATAGTCTTGGTGGGGGTGAAGTCACAAAGAGATACATAGCTGGATGGATGAACAGGGCTATGAACTCTGAGTATGTGTACGGGGAGTATGTGAGGATGTGGAAGACTGAGGTCCAGTATACCACTGACCTAGGGTTGCCTGCTGCATCAGTTCTCTTGATCTCAAAGGAGAACTTCTCATGTTGGTAGTAGAGAATGAGATGATAAATGTATGAGGTGTATCTGAACACCTTTTCTCTGGACAAGGGTAGAAATTGCTCATGTATCTTGTCTGAGATATATGTGGCATAATCATAACAAACAGGGGCCTTGCCTGGGGAAAACATTGTCATCATCACTAATACAGTTTCCTCAATAAACTCTAGTGATTTGTACCCCAGCACTGAGCTTATCATGTATGCCAGGTCCAGACCCAGTTGATTTAGGTATCCATAAAAAATGGGAGGGTGCAGCACTGTGTCAGATTTTGTGATAAACAATTGATTCAGCTTTATGATCTGTGCCTCTGTCAGTACCTTAGCTCCTTGGTTGATCAGGTCCAGCAGGGACAAAGGAACCAACTCCTTCTGGGTTTTGAACTGGAGCATTTCCCTGATGGCCTCAGGGGCTGTATAGAACACTACTTCACCTTTGGGGTTGAGCACAACCCTCTGCATGGGGTCATAGCAGACAGCACATAGGTGAATCAGGTCAGGGAACTGATTGACCTGAGGTAGCTTGAAGATTGGGAGGGAGGACTCCCAAATGCCTAGAATATCTGTTCCATCTCTATGTCTGGCTCTGAGCTCATTTAACAGATTAATGTGGAATGTGCATTTGGATGGGCAGTCCTCTGAGATTTGGTAATCAAGGTCTACAAAATTTTGCCACTCCAGCTCTCTCTGGGGAGCATTCAGGGGAGTAACATTGAGGGCTACTGATGCCTTAGGAGTATCCATGCTTGCTTGAATGCTTATTGGTAGATAGAGAACGTGTTGTCTGAGCAAGGAGGTTTTCCAGAGGAATGAAGGGTTGCAGAAGAGGTTTACAGCAATTGAAATACTGTTTGGCACTCTGGGAAGGCTATTCACCGTGATTAGCAGACTTCTTTTGATAAGTTATGGGCAGGTTATGAGCAATGGTTCACGACTGCGTGAACAGAGAAGGGTTTTTCCCTAAAATTTCTAGTGTAAAATGGCTCTGCTAGTAGATTTCGACCGTTAATTCTTTGAGGGGGAGATAGATATGCTTAGTTTTGTGGTGAATTGTTGAGTTTCTGCCGTGTTTGGGTATTTTTTTACAATTCACTGTGAAAAACCAGGTTGCAAGGAGGTTGATGGGCAAATACCTGCTTAACCAGTTGCTCGGGATGAAACATCAGTTGAGTGTGAGCTTTGCACTTCATTGGATGGTATGGAGTTGACTGGTAAACTGTTCGTCGTAAAATGCATGCAGGAAGAGCAGAGGTGCTTTTTTCCAAAAGTGGTAAAAAACATGAAAAATCGTGAAAATATGGCCTTTTTTGGCATATTGGCGCGCTTTCTGAGTGACGTCAGCATGACATCAGCATGTGGGTCCGGGTCGGGTGACATCAGCAGGACGTCATCAGGTGACGTGGCGGCCTGGGACCGGTCCACGAGGGCGATGAAGTGGCGGCCAGGTGGACCAATGGAGGGCAGTGTGGGTGGTCGTGGTGTTGACGTAGGCGCCAGCGGGGTGGGGACGCGGGTGGACAGGTGTCGCCATATCGGGCCCCCTCCTGCACGGCAAGGAATCTGTCAGAGTTGGCTCCGACGGAGTTTGGGAGCTACGCGTGTCCCCGTGTGACGTAATCGTCTGACAGATATCGGAAGGTATCTATCGGACATCGGGGGCCTTCCGAAATCCATGAGAACCGTTGATCTGCAGGCGCGCGATCTGACGGTTGTCGGGCAAGGAACCTGCACGGCGGATAAGGTCAATATTTATTAACAGTCGGACGTCGGGCCCCTCCGAAATTCCTGTTGGCCGTAGATCTGGCAGGGCCGCGATCGGACGGTTATCGGGTCGACAAGCTGCACGGAGGCTAATAGTCAACGGGCGGGTTTAAAATATAATATTTATCGGCAAGTACGCCCGGCGGGACCCTTCGGTTTATGAATAATTTTCAATAGTTTTTGATGATTTTTTTTTTTTTTAATAAAATCATATTTTCCCGACGATATTAGGAAAAGGCAGAAGCAAAGGTTTTTTGTGCAATTTTTCACAAAAGGCGTATGAAGGGAAAAACTTTAGGAAAAGCGGGTTTTAATGGATTTATATGGAAAAAGGCGCATATTGGCTCCCGACCTTAGGGTAAGTCGGGGAAAGTGGGTTTCATCATATTTTTGCCTTTTAGTGGTATAAGGGTGCTCAAAAGGGTTTCTCCAAGGGGTTTTTAGGCAAAAATGGAGAGTTGACTAGGTAGATAGGCTTGGATGGAGACAAGGGGTTAGACTTGGGTTCTTGACCTCAACCAGATGTTAATTCAATGCCTCGGGGGCGGAAATTATGGCTATAATGCCAAGGAAGGGATATTTATACATTGTTTGGGGTTTATACACCATGGTGTTATAATAATAGGGGAAGTGAAGTATAGGGAGCTTAGATAATAGAGTTAGAGGTTAATGAGGGGGGAAAATGTGAATGAAGACCAATACAACCAAGTTTTCTTGAAAACAACTTAGTATAAAGAGTAGATCAAAATGAAAAGAACTTTACACAAGAAATGTGGCTTCTAATGGCCTTAAGAACCACCATAACACTTTGAGTTTCACTTATGATCATACCTGGTGTAGGGGTGTTAGTTATGAGTGGTAAACAAAGGGAGAGAGGGGAGTTAGACATGCTCCACTGTGTTATTTTGCTTGTACTTTGCATAGAAAAGTTGATCTTGGGGGAACACCATTTGTGCAACCCCATCTACCTACCCAATTATTTAGCCTAACATTTTTATTCCTTCTTGGAGGGTGCACTTGGACTTGCAAACCCTTTGTGTGCCTTTTCTTTTCCATTGGCTTTTAGCTTTCATTTCCTATCTAGCACTAACCTTATCTCTTCCAAGGCCCCAGATTAAGCAGTTGGGAACCTTAGTTTCTCTGCCTGACTACTGATCTGCCAAGTTTAAACAGTTTGGACAGATTTCTTTCTCTATTGTACAACATAAATTGAAAACATGGCATGACCCAGATTAGACTGTTGAGTCATCCATAAAAATTTTAATAGGCCTGAAGGTATGTACACACCTTGTCTTCTTTTGCAAATATGGATCCTTTGTAGCAGCAAAGTGGAGCATATTTGGCTCTTGAATTTTGCCAATCATGAAATATGAAACCTATTGGTATAGGTAACCAACAGTACTTTTATTCCCTTTTGTGGTAATGGCTCGGAGCAATTTGCTGACTTGGATCTTGCATGAATTTCCTCTTTTAACCATTGTCTCCAATCCTCATAATTATCACCCTCCCTCAGTTTTACTTTTCCACATTGCATGTGTGGTTTAATGAACTATAGTTTACAAATTGAAGGTGGCCAAGTTTATTGGCCACCTCCAACCCATAAAAACTCCATTCTTTCTCATTAAACACATTTTTTTACCATAATGTGCATAGGGAAAATGTGATAGGTGTCATACCTTAGCCTACTTGTGATGCCAAATTGTTGGAGGTGCATGCAAGATGTTGTTGAGATGATGATCAATCAACTAACCCCAGGAGGTGTTGAATTTCTTTGTTTTCTTATGCACAAGTCTTCAAAACATGATGAAGTAGCCGACTGATGAAATATTTCTTCCATGTAGGCCTCTTTCCAGTGTTCAATATGTTGTTGTTGGAGTGGATTGATGACCTTGAAACTGCTCCTCAGGGATGCTGTGACTTCTCTAGACCTCAGAAATGGCCTCTTGATGCCTTAGGGTGGTCAAATATTCATTCTAGAGATGCAAGATTTTTTTTTCTATGGTCTTATTGGCTTTATGCAAGTTGCTACAAGACTGATCTCCTTCATGTAGCAGTCACTCAATTCCTCCTCAATACCTCATATTGCAATCAAGGATTAGGAAAAATCATAGTGGGTCTAGGGATATGAACAAAATCTTCAGAAGGTGGTGAAAATGGTGAAAAATAAAAGGGTGAAGGAAAAGTCCTTTTTTGTGTCTTATTTTTTATATATGTGCAAAAGTGGATCCTTGAGGATGAATTTGGCTAAATGAAGTAGGTGAGGGGTGAAGGAATTTGGGTGGACCTCTCCTGACATTTCCCAATGAAAAGCATGACCTTTTGGCCCCTTTTCCAAGTGGATCTCCCTCCTGTAGCATTTACGGTTTCTCTTGTAGCAATTCATGAAAGTCTTGTAGCATTACAAGAATGAGGAAAAATATGGTTCATTTGTATGCTAGATGATGGAGAGAGGTAGGGAGGTGGCTCAATGAGGATGTAAATGCAATGTACGGGTGGATAAAATGGAGAAATGGGTTGTGTAATTTGTTCTCCAACCATTGTCCCTTTGACTATCTGGAGTCCTTCAAAAATAAATGTTAACATAATTGATGTAAGGACTCCTCCTTGTGTCTTATTTTCCTTTTTCCCTTTTTTTAATACATGCAGACTACTTAAGGAGAGGTTTCCAACATAAATTCCTTCTCTAGGAACCTCAAAGGAGGTTTTCACCTGGGGATCTTTTCATTTTATTTTTCTTCTTATTTTCTCTTTTGTTTTTTTTCTCTTGGGTTGCCTCATAGAGGTTTTCAACCCTAGAGATTTTCCTTAGATACCTCATGGAGGTTTTCATCTAGGCCCTTTATTTTTTTTTCTTTTTTTCTTTTCCTTTTTTGAGAAGCTTGGTGGACTGAGGGTTGTGAGCCTCCCAATCACATTCAACTCCTTTCTATTTTAACTAATAAAATCTTCTATAGACATAGGTATTTTGTACAACTTCAACCTGTAACCATTAACAAGAAAGGGAATACTTTCTTCATCAATTGTTTTGATTTGGATTGACCCATTCGCATGACATCATTCCACCAGATAGGGGACCAACCATCTTATCATTAATTTTCCTTTAAAATCCTCAAATCTAGAATCATATAGTAGGGCCCAATAACATTATTTAAAATTCATCTCCCTAATGTGTTTTCCATCCCAAATCTTCCTCTATAGCTGGATTACCTTAGTGTGCAAGAGAGATTTCAGCATGAATTCATCTAAACAATTGAGTTGGAGAAACTTCTCTTATTGTGTTGTAGTGAGTCCAAGTCTAACCGAGCTTCCATCCATACGGTATTGTATTCAAAGTCAATGGACAACAGGGCCTTCTTTCCATAGACTAGGTCAAATGGAGGAAATCTAATGGTGGTCTTCCAAGTCATGTTGTAGGCCCAAGTAGCTTCTACAATTCTGTCTTCTCAATCCTTTCTGTTGCTACTAAAAAACCTTGGTGAGAATGTTCTCCAATGCCATGTTTGTGACCTCCACTTGCCCATTTTACTAAGGGTGATAGGAAGTGGATGTCCTATGCTTGATTTAGTGTTGATTCATGAGGTCCTTGATCCAATTTGATGTGAATTGTGTCCCTTGATCAGTGACCAAATCTCTTGGTAAACAAAACTTGTAGAATATTCTATCCTTCAGAAACTCAACCACCTTTTTCTTATTTTTTTTCCTTAAATACCTTTTTCACCCTGTTTAGTTATTTAATCAGTGCAGAAAATGATATACTTATTCTATCTTTATGGGGATCAATGGGCCCAATGAAGTCCATGCCCCATTTCTCAAATGTCTCTAGATTCACTTGAGGTTGCAAAGGAATTTCATCATTAGGTGTGGGATTACCCATCCTTCGACATTGATCACATCTAGTGGTGTATCTTGTTGCATCTTGATGTAGAGTGGGCAATATTAACTTGCTTGTAGAACCTTAAAGGTTGTTCTCTTAGTAGAAAAGTTGCCTCCACAAGGTCCAATATCATGGCATGCTGAGAGGATGTGAAGGACCTCCTCTTCCCTCACACATATCCTCAAGATCTGATCTAGACCGAACTTGAAAATATTTCCCCCAATCCAAGTGAATTGGGCACTTTTCCTAACAATATTTCTTTTCTACTTGGAGGATAGATTAGGAGGAAACCTCCCAATAACAAAGTAGTTGGTTATATCAGAAAAGCAAGGAGAGAGCTCCGATATGGGAAAAAGGTGTTCATCTAGGAGTTGATCATCAACCATTTCTTCCTTCTCTACAGGAAATGTTAGTCTTAACAAAAAGCATGCAACCACATTCTCTTTTCCTAGTTAGTCAATAATAGTCAAATCAAATTGTTGCAATAATAAAAACCATCTAATTATACTACCATTAACATCAAGTTTATTCACTAAATAGTTAATGGTTGCATCATCAATGTAGAAAAATGTTTGATAACCAGTGATTTAATTCCTAAACCTGTTCAAAGAGTGTACCGCAACTAAGAGTTCCTTTTCAATGGTTGTATAATTTAGCTCATCTTTAGAAATATTCTTACCAATGAAATAGATAGCATAAGGCAATTTGTCTTCCACTTGTCCTGAGGATGCCCCTACAACTTTATCTCATGCATCCGTGTGTATATGGAAAGGTAATGCCTAGTTGGGACCTCTAAGGATGGCTGCAATAGCTTTTATTTTAGCACTTTGAAGGCCTCTTGACAGTTGTTTTTCCAACAAAATTATGAATCTTTAGCCAATAGTCCAAACAAGGGTGAAGCCAATTTACTAAAGTCTTTAATGAACCTTATATAATACCCATCCAATCCAAGGAAGATCCCAACATATCTTTTATTTTGAGGGATAGGGACCCTTTTAATAATGGAAATTTAGTTGGGGTCAACCTGTATCCCTTCCTTGGATATGGAAGACATTCTCTGCATTCATAAAAAAATCACATTTCTCGGGGCTAAATGAAAGATTCCTTTCAATGCATTTCTTTAAGACTTTCAATGATTAGAAATAGCTTCCTAGAAGTCACATCCATAAGGAGTGAATTCATCCATGTATATCTCAATAGTGTCATGAAAAAGGTTAGAAAATATACTTAGAAATACTCTCTGAAAGGTAGCAGGGGCATTACACAGACCAAACAGAAGGATCCTATAGGCAAAGGTACCCCAAGGACATGTAAAGGTTGTCTTATATTGGTCTTTAGGTATTATTTGTATTTGGATTTACCCACTAAATCTATCTAGGAAGAAGAATGATCTCTTCCCTGTGAATCCATCTAGGACTTGGTCAATTAAGGGAAAAGAGAAGTGGTCCTTCTTTGTATCCTTATTAATCTCTCAGTAGTCAACAAAGATCCTCAACCTCATTTTTTTTTGGGGACTAAAATGAGATGGGACACCCACTTACTATATGAAATGCGGTATATGAACCCTGCATCTAGTAGCTTCTGTAATTCCTCTTTCACAATGTCCTTAAGAGTTGGGTTCATCCTTCTCTGGGGTTGGTGCACATGATTGCATCCCTCTTCGATGTAGATATGATGAGTACAGACTGAGGCATGCACAACCTTCATCTCCTTATAGCGTGAAGAAAAAGCACCCACATGTTCCCTAAACACACTACATAATTTTTCTTCTTGGTCAATTGAGAGAGAGGATTTGATCTTTAGAGTTTTGGATGGGTTGATATTCACAACCTTGGAATGTTCTAGGACAAAGTTAGTAGATCAAAAATTAGTCCAAGCACTACTCTTGGGTTCCTTTATCAATTCATCAACAAGTATGGAAATGGGAGTTTGATTTTGTAAGATATGGTCGATAAGGTCATCTTCATCAAGATTCTTCCCTATAACAGTGTCCAGTGTGTATATTGGGTAGAGGACGTGTGATAAAATTATTTTTCTTCCTCATCCTCTAACCACAAGGAAAAGTCATGCTCAACAGAAGGTTGAGCAGGAGGATACAACACAAGTTGTTTTGATAAATTCCCATTCTTGATGGTCATGTTCTCAGCCTTGCAACTAATGTAAGCATTAACAATGGCCAACCAAGGTCTTCCTAGGATGAGAGGATAGCCATTAAAATTGGTTTTGGGTTGGAGGACAAGAAATCAATGGGGTACTCCCAGGAATCAATGGAGATCACTACATCCTAAATAACTCCCTCGAGATCTAATGTGAATTTATCTTCACGCCACAGTACTATAGTGGTCTTCCTCAAGGCCCCTTGGAGGTTGAGCTTGAGCATGGTTTCCTTGGCCATCACATTGATTTTAGATCCAAGGTTAATCAAGGTATTACGGACCATAATGCCATTAATTTTCACATCCACTACTAGGCTACCAGGATCAAGTACTTTGGGGAGATTACCCTCCCAAGCATCAGGTTAGACAACTTTCCAAAAAAATTGATAGTGGGGGTATCTCTTCTTCTTCTCCCAGACCTTCTGAAACACTCTTCCTTGATAAGATTGTTGTAAATGGGGACATCTTTGAGGTCCTAGGGAAGGGGTATTTTGACACATAATTTCTTCAATTCTCCCATAAGTTCATCGCCTTTGGGTTGTGTTGTTTAGGGTGGACCAACCTTTCACAATAAGTAGGTGTATTGAATTGAGGGGTATTCTCTTCCTTCTCTTATTCAAGCTCTCCAAGTGGAGAAGGTGGGTGATTATCGAGGAGCACCCTCCAAGATCAAAGGTTGATCTCTTGGATTTCCATAGCATAACTAGGATAGGATATATCCCCACTATAAACCTATTGTGCCTCCTTACTGTTTAGGTCCATATTGGGTTGAGAAGGAATTTGAGGTTGCTTAGGTGGGGTATGGTGAGGGAGTTGAGGCTGAGGTTGAGGTGGAGGAAGTAAAGTAGGAGGTTGGGTTGTTTGAGGCCTCCACCCTTGTAAGAAGTTGCCCCATTGGGAATATTGAGGTGGATATGGATGGAAAGGAAGGTTAATAGGATGAAGAAAATGTTGAGAAATGGAAACAAGAAATTCCAATTTAATTTGTCCTTGAATTAAATTAGAATTCTATTTTCATAACAACCTAAAATAGTTCAATTAAGTTTATTAAACTCACTTAACTTAGTAAATTCGAGTTGGAAGTATTTTGGAAGTCATGTATATGTTCTCCCTACTTTGTAGGAGTCTAGTGTAGGTTAATTGTGAGTTGTAAAATAGAAGACACATTTTGATGAGTCAGTTCAGTTAAATTAGTTCTGAAACTAATTGAGAGAACTAATAGTGAGATAACAATCAGTGGTGACACTAGTGAACTCCACCATGCTACTCTAGTTAACTGAATATTTACTCATCAGAAACTCATGCATGTCAATTCTGAGAAAGACCCAGTTGTGACTAGAGTGTAGGGACAATGTACTATTTGTTTTATATTTTTTTGAGTTTCACTGATAGTGCATGCATTCAAGAACTGATCCTTGAGGGATTGAACTGTTTTTAGAGGCTTTATTTCCCTTTAAATACAAGCTATCCTTCATAGGAATTACACAATGGAATAGAGACTTGGATAGCTTGTGAATTGGCTAATATTTGGCCTTGAGCTTACTTATGAGTTGGAGATTGAATTTTCTAAGTGTTGGTATTTTTCTAGAGAGAACATGCATTGTAATTTCATCTTGATTTTCTAGATTAGTACAAAACAGATAGTGGGGTTTTGAGTTGTGGATTTCCCCGGATATTTATTGTGTTATGTGCCTTTGATTCTCTTCCTCTATTCAATATTATTTTCAATATTTTTATGGGCTTCCATTGTAAAGAGTAGACGTATATTCTTGTCTCTTGCTTCAGAAAATTGCATTAGCTTGTGAATCTACAGTATTTTCTACATGGTATCAGAGAAATATTGTTTTTTGGGCCAATATTTTGCAGAGAATATATGAGAATTTATGCGAAAAATTTTCAGAAACAAATTGCATATCTGGAGTCCTTGAGAAAATATACCCAAATTCGAAAAACAAATTAGCTGAATCAAAGTTGGGATGAGGGAGATATCGTTGATTTAAAATCAATGCTCTAGAGGAGATTTCTAATTTTTGAGTTTCTGCATTATAGGTGAAAGTCGAATTTCATACATACTTCAGGATCGGCATATGGCGTTCCATGGGTTGAGGTTTGAGTATGCCTTGGAAGGCAACTCGAATTTCATATCCTGGAGAGATGGGATGGAGGTTGTGCTAGAGGACAATGACTTGAAGGAATTTGTTGAACAAGCAATTCCTAAGCCAGCAGCTACTGATGTACAGAACTTAGCCGAGTGGAAGAAGTGTGTGGCAAAGGAAAGGTAGATAATCCTTGAGGGAGTTTGAGATCATATTATCTTGAGTCTTCATGGAAAGGAAACCTTGCATGCTATGTGTAAAACATTGAAGAACTTGTATCGGAATAGCAGTGATTAAAGGAAATTGGCATTGAAGGATAAACTTTGTAAAATCAAGATGGAGAAAGGTGAGATGATTCCAAAGTACTTGACGAAGTTCACTCAATGTTGAGATGAACTTGGAAGCATTGGAATCATGGTTCCTGAGGAGGATATGGTGAGCCTTGCTCTTCTTGGACTCCCAAAGAATTGCCATAGTTATCATGAATCTGTCATGGTTGGGAGAAGTTTCTAGATTGGGAATGACTATCGTCGGATTTGATGCAGGATGAGATTAGGAGGAACACTAGGGATGACTCTTCATAAAAGACTAATGGTGAAGAGAATTGTGCCTTATCGATTAAGGCAAGGAAGTTGGCTTGAGGGGGCCTGACCCAGGTTCAATGTTAATTAGCCAAACAAATCCCTACACTACTGGCCCTTTCAACATCAGCCTACAAAGCGTGGACCGAAGTCTCACTCGAAGCAGTATGGGGGGATGCTGGAACCAAATTTCTGCACCCTGAGATGGTCATGATGCCATTTTAGTTCCCTTTATTCATACCTTCACATAGGATGCTTCGCTCTAGGGTTTGGTAGATAAGCCTTCTCTTTCGTCCTTTAATACCTCCGCAAAAGGGCTCAGCTATCCTTTGCACAACCCTAACCCTTGATCTTTACCCTTTCGCGTTCCCAAGGAAGCGTACCGTACAGATTTCTAGATTAGTCCAAGTGTCTTTCTTATCTTATTGGTTACTCATAGTTAGCACCGCGTAAAGAGATATTTTTATATGTGTTCGGTTATCCAACATAACCATACACATTTGCGCATCACATAAGCATTACAAGGGAAATTCATACATAAATTAAGATGATGCATTAATAGGAACAAAGACACAAAAATTGCAGAATACTCTCTTTATTAATCTCTTCCAAGTGATTACAGACTCTATTCACCCTGCGCACATAGCTGCAAGGGTCCACGAACTCAGTTTCAGACTTCCACCCTAGGCCTCTACACACTCAACTGCAGAGCCTCTACCTACACTACAACGTGAAAAATTAGACTTCTTACCTAAGAGCTACGACTCTCTTACCTTGTGTGTCTCTAAAACTACTTAGAGCTTAGCTCTTTCTATACAATCCCATGGCTTGCGGATGATGGGTAGATCTCTTATAGCTGACTTTACTTTACAAAACTAAGGGCGGACAACCCTTTATGACTTATAACACCTACACACTTTGCGACCACAAAATGCAGAGCCTTTACAAGTTTCTTACAAACTTTGACCAAAATATGGGCTTTTAGCCCCAAAATTTCCCTTTAGGGGATCCCATTCCCAACAGGCCCCCAACACAAACATTGTGACTCACCCTCGAGTCACTTAGTAGGCATGGAGATCTTTGCATGAAGTCCTTCCAGCTTGACCCGTATGGCCACAACTTCGGTCTTGCACTGAGTTGTCGCCTACTTCACATCTTCCACTGTCTTCTCGGTCACTGCTCCTACGCTATTAGCTTGAAGCTTTTGTTGCATTTCCTGCAGAGTCACAAGCTTGCCTTTGATATTCCATATGCTATCAGCCTGAATCTTTTGTTGCATTGCCTACAGAGTCGCAAGCTTGCGCTACCATGAACCCAGTGATACTTCCTTATTTCGCACCATCCTCCAATCGCGTAGCTCCCCAACCCGGGTAGTGTAGTTTATAGCTCTGCGCCTCCTTTCAGCTGCCTAGAGCACTAAGATTGTGCTACCTTAATGTAGTCACATGGTTAGACCACCAATGTATGGCTTCAATTGACTGTCATTCACTTTTTCTAGGAAGGGATCTCCATTCAGTTTGACCAGTTATACCTCTACTCCGTCGGTAATCTCCTTAATGACATAAGGCCCTAACTAGTCCATCCTAAAATTCCCGAGAAAGTTATCAAAATTACTATCATATAACAAAACTAGGTCATTTACCTTAAAGGTGCGCAACTTAATATGTCGATCATGCCAATCCTTTTCGCACTGATTTTTGACTTGTTGATGAAATCTAGCTAGAAATATCTCTTCCTCAAGTTCATCTAGCTGTGCGAGCCTTTCCTCTAGGGCTCCACGATTCGTCATACCTATGAGCATTCCGATGCGTAGACTAGGCACGATGTATTCCATAGGCATTACTGATTCAATGCCATAAACAAGCTGGAAGGGGGTTTGTCTAGTCAACTTTTTGCACGTCGTTTGATAAGCCCATAGTACTATAGGTATGCATAGGTCCCAATCACTTCGTTGAGCATTAAAAACCTTGATCAGCATCTTCTTGAGCACTTTATTGAATGATTGCACTGTCCCGTTAGCCTGCGGGTGATAAGGCATGCTCTTTTGGTGATATACCTGAAATTCCTCCATTGGCGCGCTGATCGTCTCATTCAGAAAGTGTGTATCACAATCACTCATCAAGATCTTTGGGCAACCAAATCATGTTAGGACATGCTCAAATAGGAACTTTGCAGTAGTCATGCCCCTGCAATCCTTCACAAGCTGTGCCTCTTCCCAACGAGTCAAATACTCCATCGCGATGATAATGTACCTCGCTCCCGTCTTTCAAGGGGTTGAATGGGGTCCACAAAGTCTATCACCCATTTCTCGAAGGGTTGCAATGTCATCTAAGGATTCAAAGGAATCTCATCCCTCCGTGACGGCCTGCAATATGCTTTTGAGTCTTGATGGACATTTGGCCACCACAACCCTGCACGTAGAATCTTCTTCACGGTCGCTCTCCCTACATAATATCCTCTTGCGACACCCCGATGAGCGTCCGCGAGGATGCTACTTCCTTCAAAATCAAGTACATATCATTACAATATCTCATCAGACCCCATTTTATATAGATGCCCAACTATGATAGAGCAATCTGCCATGCGCATCACTAATTCCTTCTTCTGCTGGACAGTGTATCCTTCTGGGGTAGTTCTTGTTGTTAGGATGTGTATTATATCTTCAAAATGACCATCCGCAACGTGAACTACAAATAGTTTTGCGTTAGACAATCCTTCCTTCAAATTAGTGGGTTCTTCTCCTGTTTCGATGTGTGACAGATGGTCTGGTCTCGCGTTCAGTTGTCTAGGCTTCACAATAACCTCAAACTCATACTCCTGGAACAATAACAACCATCTACAGATTCTCCCACCTAACACAAGCTTATTGACCAGGTACTTCAATGTGTAATGATCTGTATACATCTTAAAATGGCCTCCCAACAAGTAATGCCTAAACTTCCAGAGCACATATACCATATCTAATCCTTTGCACTCGGTAGTGGAATAGTTATTCTCTACTTTAGATAACCTTCTGCTTCCAAACATGATAGGGTGGTCCAAGTCTCCTCCACTAGCTTGTGTCAGTACTTCTCCGAGCACTATACTTGATGCATCAGCATATACGTGAAACTCCTTCTTCCAATCCAGGAAGATTAGCATTGGTGAAGCGACCATATTTTCTTTCAATACATCAAGGCTCTTTTTATAGTCTTTTTTCCAGCAGAACTTGACATACTTCTTTAACAATTTCTCCATAGGCATGGTGATCTGGGCATAGCCTTTGATAGAAATTTTGTAATATCCCGTATGTCCCAGGGTAGCATGCAACTATTTGACACTCCTTGGCACTTCCAAGTTTAGTATCACCATGATCTTCGTGGGGTCTACCAGCAGTCCCTATCTTCAAACCACATGACCCAACAGGGTCCCAAAGGGAACACAAAACAAACACTTCTTCAGATTGAGCACACTCTAGTATCTTTGACAGGTATCCAGCATCAGGTGTAGACTGGCTACATGGCGTTTCACTAGCCCAAATACAGTCCAATCATCAAAGTATACCTTTAGGAACTTATGAATAAATCCCTTGAATGCAACAACAACTACGAGTGAGAAGATCGCAGGCGCATTCTTCGATCCAAATGGCATTATAGTGTATTGAAAGAAACCCCACTTAGTCGCAAAGATTGTTTTGATCCTATCCTCCAGTTTGATTTTGATCTGGTGGTGCCCAAAAGACCCATCTGTGAAGGAATATGCCTCCTGGCCACCTACATTTTCTAACACTTCATCAGTGAACAGAGTCGAGAAAGGATCATGTACGCAAGCATCATTCAGCTTTTTGAGATCCACACATATCCTTATTTCAACCTTTTGCTTCTTCTCCTATACCACCATTGGGCTTACCCAGTTAGATTCTTCCACAAGCTCAATAATGCTTGTCACGAGCATCTTGTCTAGCTCTAAGTATACCTTTTCCTTATATTTTGGATTGAGACAGTAAGGCCTTTTCTTAACCAGCTTCGTGTAGGGCTTCAATGTGATCTTCATCATACCTAGGTCCCCAATTATCCCTTTTAAGTCCGTAAACTTGGTAGGGAATAGATCCTGGTATTTACAGAGCAATTCAATGACCTTATCCACCGTTGCATCCTCCTAGTAATCTCCAACCTTCACGAATTTTGGCTTTGCCTCAGTACCAATGTTTACTTGTTTCCTTTTCAATGGTGCGATTATATCAGGGTTCTCAACCTGTGGCTCCTCAAACTCGCGGTGACCTTTTGTTTTAGGGATGTCGATATTTCATGGATCCTCGTCCTCTTCTTCAGCAGTTACATTATAACATTCTAGCGCATGACTCAATTGAGTAGCCCATTGAGGTTGAATCAGATCTAAACAATCCTGTAGTATCCTAAAGATTGTTGCTTTCACCTCTTGTAGCAATTCATCAATACTATCAAACCCATCTTCAAAACTGAATGTCATCATGAATCCTTCATGCAAGATATCCCATTCACTTGTCCCATGATGGAGCTCTGTTTCTACATACCAGTTCATCGGGACAATATCCAGGGTATGAAGAACAAGTGCACCCATTCAGGTTGGGGCTTCTCTCCATAAGCCTGGGCCCATTTGGCCAAGTGTGCATGCAGGTCATCCTTCTCATAATACTTATCTATCATTCACATCTTCAGCTTCCCAAATTGAGTTCTCATCATTCTCCAACATTCGCGCCAGTCATGAAATCTTCCCTTGTGCATACCCCACCACCTTGCGGGCGTAGCGCGTAGTGCCTAGTCCAACGCCTGGAAGCGCTACCTTTCTAGTACCTCCCTCTCAAATGCATCCAGAAAAATATCTACATCATTCAGGCCATCATAAGTAGGCATATTTCTTACCTCTGACAACACACAGTATAACGACTGGGTCATCATGTTACAGCTCAGTGTAGTTACTTCATGTAACAGATTCTGCCAATGCTCAGAGTTTGAGGTGCATGAACTCTCGCGATGTAATTCGTCCATCCGTTGTTGGGTTCACCCAGTTGTGGTATCGCGTTGTTATCTTATAGATACAGTATAGATCATCATCACTCTCATAATCGTGGACTGGTTCAATATAGCGCGATCCCTCAGCACGATCTAGCGGTAATATTATGCGTAGTGATTTCTTCTCAAATATCATCTTTTGCTTCTTTAGATTGATTACCCTGTTCATATCAGTGGCCCAGTAAATTCCTAGGATCACATGATAGGGATTGTTGTCATCCACTATCTCTATTACTTCAAAATCATCCAGCGCACTCACACCTTCAATATCCACAGTCACCCCTACAATCGTCCCATGGGGATGATCTTCTTCTGATTCACCATCATTAGTTGAATCAGAGACCATTATAGCGCGGGTCTCCCCATCCATTCTCAAGTTTGCTTTGTAAGGACATTCACATCTGACCCGAGGTCCAAAATCACCTAATGCATTTCATATTCTCCTATCTATGTGTCAGCCTCATCTCCCGTCCTGTTCTTTTTTTATGCTTGTAAATCTTTCATACTACATGCGTCTCACCCGGAGTGGTTCCAACACATCTATTGATGAGCTCTTGTAACCCCATTCACAACCTTACTATCACACAGTAACTTCATATAGGTTTCTAGGAAGGTTGTGAGAATAGAAGGATCCATCTCCTGAGCAGGCTTATCCTTGCTTCCTGAGGTGGAGGCCTCAATAAAGCTCTTCTTAGCTTCCATGAAGGTTTCACATGTGTGCTCCAAATCGAAATCAACCTCCTTCTCTAGAGATTTGCAAACCCATGTACTGACTTATAGCTATTTCCCCTTGTCATCTCCTATCGTGATTCCACTCCTTAGCACTATATTTATGTTTGGATCCTCTTCGCGTGGCTTAGGCCTCATCATCTACAGGTTCTAAGTCAGCGGAGGTGGTAGCACCCCTTTGTCATGTATCCTAGCTATCAACATAGGAAAATCTTCTATTTCATTATCAAACAGAGTGCAATACTTGCACGATGGCCATGTTTGATTAGTGTAATCGCAAGCATAATGTCCCGATCCTCCGCAATTGTAGCAGATCAACTACCCTCGACCTCTGCCAGGTCCTCCTCCTCCTCAGCCTCGTCCACACCCCTAAAATCCTGTCTGTGTCATCATTGCGCCCTGTTCAGGGAGCCATGTTTTTTCCTAGACCCTATAGGCAGGAGTTCTATCCATCATCAATTCATAACTCCTACAATTACACTCATTATTCCCTACCGACCCACAAAAGTTACAGAACAAATTTTGTGGTCTTTGTACAAACTTCTGCAACAAATGGCAGTTATTTGTGGCATGTTTTCCTCCTACATGACAGATAGCGCACCACAATGTAGGTCCTGCACTTGGTCTTGCTTAAGCCTCTGGCCTCAAAGGCATCGATCCTCCTCCTGCAATATAGTTCACAAACACTGGGTAATGGTCCTTGTCATGTCCCTGACTCTTGCATTTCAAGCACCATACCTCTTCACACACCTCGGGTTGAACCGTTCTATCCTACTTTAGACTTTGCATTTCAAGGCACAAATTCTTCAACTATGCATGGATCTGCTGAACCCCCGGGTTTGGATCTTGCATCAGTGTTTCATGCAGTCTCATAGCAATCTCCAAGGCCTCTACCTAAGTTTTTATCTTCTACTGTGACAGTGTGACCCTTAAGTGTGGTAGTAGCGAAGCCACAAACCACATGTGATGCTTTCCGTCAACAAATTAATGTTGGCTTCACGGATTGTACACTTTAACTTCTGGTTGAGTTCCCAAGGTGCCTCACCTAGTTGCATCGTGATTTATTTGAACCCTAAAATAGACTGTGCTTCAGATTTAGGCCTACTGAATTCTCTATTCAGTGTTGTTTGGATGTCTGCCACTCTAGCATTCTGGTTATCATTAGCGTACTTGATATACCAAGTTAGTGCACGATCCTGCAAGGCACTAACCAATGTCATCTTGTTCATGTTTTCATCTGTAATTTCCTGAGCTTCCCATACAACTTTCAAAACAAACCAAAATGGGTCCGGGTCCTCATTCCCTAAGCATTTGAACAAAGGCAACTTCACTTCACTGAGTTTTCCATACCAAATTGCGATGGAGGTGGAGGTGGTATTGGCAAAGTCGTAGGTGATGATGGTGAAGTTAGAGATGGTGTGGGTGGAGGTGGTATTCGCAGGAATGCTTGCCTTATTAACTAAATATCACTTCATGGAGAAATCTACGCTATTCCCTCTTTTTCACCTCACAGAGTTGAAATTAACAGACTATATTCAGGACCCTTTTTCCCTTCATTTCTGTAATATTTTCCACTTCACATAGCCTAAAACATCAAGGTCACTGCATAACCCATTTTTCTCACAATAAAATTTTAATCCAGGTATTCAAATATCTCACCTACTTACCTCGCGGTCCTTTGAAAAAATGTCGCTCCTCCTTTCTATAGTTGATTGAGGTGTCGATGGTAAATTCAGTCACAAATCCTCCTATGACGTGATCGATCCAATGATCGATAGTGCAGGTGATCTTATCCTTTGATTCTTCCAACCTTCGCACTAGCTCTGAGGTCCACACAATAGGACTGTCAAGTTTCCACCTTCCTTGGCTATCTGCTAGCTTAGCGATCCACTCATATACCTCAATCGGAAAGGAGCAAAAAAAGATCTCATGGATCTTTGTATACAAGTACATGTCCAACCACTATTCCTTTGTTAGTCGTGGGTTTCTATTCTCTTGCATCGCAAATTCGTGGATATTCCTATCCAACTAGTCTCCAATCTCTTTCTTAGTTGGATTCTAGTGATACGACATCACACATCTCTTATGCATATTTCGGTCTTGGAAACATAACCATTTGTTGGCTTGAGGGGGCCTGACCCAGGTTCAGCGTTAATTAGACAAACAAATCCCTACACTACTGGCCCTTTCGGCATCAGCCCGCGGAGCACGAACCGAAGTCTCACCTGAAGCAGTATGGGGGGATTGGAACCAAATTTCTGCACCCTGAGATGGTCGTGATGTCACTTTAGTTCCATTTATTCTTGCCTTTAACCAGGTCACTTCACTCTAGGGTTTGCCAGATAAGCCTTCTCTTCTACCCTTCAATACCTTCCTAAAAGGGCTCGGTTATCCTTCACGTAGACCTAACCCTTGATCTATACCCTTTCGTGTTGCCAAGGTAGCATACTGTACAGATTCCTAGGTTATTCATTGTGTCTTTATTATCTTATTGGTTTCTCATAGTTAACACTGTGTAAACAAATATTTTTATATGCATTCAGTTATCCAACATAATCATACACATTCGCACATCACATAAGCATTACAAGGGAAACTAGTACATAAATTGAGAAGATGCATTAATTGGAACAAAGACATAGAAATTGCAGAATACTCTCTTTATTAATCTCTTCCAAGTGATTACAAACTCTATTCACCTTGCGCACACAGCTGTAGGGGTCCACACATTCAGCTGTGAACTTCCACCCTAGGCCTCTGCGCAGTCAACTACAGAGCTTCTATCTACGCTGTGACCCGAAAACTTAGACTTCTTACCTTAGAGCTATGACTCTCTTACCTTGTGTGTCTCTAAAACTACTTATATCTTAGCTCTTTTTATACAATCCCATGGTCTACGGACCATGGTAGATCTCTTACAACTGACTTTACTTTACAAAACTAAGGGCAGACAACACTTTATGACTTATAACACCTATGTGCTCTGCAACCGCAAAATGCAGAGTCTTTAAAAAATTCTTACCAAATTTGACCAAAATATGGGTTTTTAGCCCCAAAACTACCCTTTGGGGGATCCCATTCCCAACAGAAGGGGAAAGTTGAAATTTCTCGTTCCGAACTAGATTCTGATCATGGAGGTAAGAAGAAGGACATGACGAAAGTTAAATTCTTTCATTGTCACAACATGAGTCACTTTGCTACAAATTTTCCATTGAAGAAGTCCAAGGAGAAGTCCTCAAGAGGAGTAGTGTGTGAGGCTTTGGCCTCCCAATTCGAATTGGAATTTTTCCTCATTGCATGCGTGGTGTCTTCAATAATAGGAAGTGTTTGGTACTTAGACAATGGAGCTTCATTCCACATAAGTGGAGACAAAGAGTTATTCACTGAATTGGAGGAGAAATATCTCAAGATGTATATTAAGATGGCTGATGATAGTAAGTATAGTGTTATTGGTGTGGGCACTATTACTTTTCAAAGGGAGCATGTGGCTCCAGTAACCTTGAAGAATGTTATGCATGTACCCAGACTGATGAAGAACTTGGTATCTATTGCCACGCTTGTTTGGGGATAAATTCCCCTAGGGTCTTGGGTTGATACCCTAGCAGATCAGAGGTTATCTACAAAGAAAAACAAGAATTCCACACAACCGTGATGCTAATATAAACAAACTACACAAAGAGAGGTGCACCTAGGGGTCCTCCATTTGGGAAGATCAAACCAGGGTCGAAACCCTCTTGGAGTTCATTTTAGCCCTTCCACCTACAAAACAATCAATTCCAAAAAGCACAGCAGTATATTGACCAAGAATCATAAAGAAATCATCTTCATAGCATATTGAAAGGTAGTTAGTTATACAATTAAAACAACCATTCATATGTGAATCATAACACTGATATCATAAACAGGAAGAAGATTTATATGGAGAACAAGACAAGTGTTTCTTTTATTATAGATAACTATAGTAGAGAAAGGAATGATTTCACCTAAGTCTTCCTTTCATAGGCTTCAAGTAGAACCGTCCGCCGGATTCGTCCAGTCTCAAGCCTTCAACAAACTCCTTCCATGACTTACTCCAAGATATCTCAAGCAGTGGAAAGACATCATAACTCAAGGAAACAAGGGTTTCCTATAATGGGGGAAGTGCTGGAAGCACAAGGATCTTCAAACCTGGTCAAGGATAATCTCAGTAGAGTTACTTTTCTCTCTCTCCCTTCCTCATTAGGCCTTCCCATTGAAACCTTTTTATACTTCTCCCAAACTAGTTTTTTAGTTGGGAATTCGTTGGGAATAGTTGGGCCACGAGAACTAATAGGTAATAAATAGGTAAAACCCGTGATCTCCACCTGAAATTAAGGATATTTAATTTTTTTAAGTGTTTTAAGACATATACGCTGGTTGGGTATACACAGACCCGCGTACACACGCGTTTAGCTCAGGGAAATGTTGCGTATAGGGAATAAAACACTGTTTTTTAAGTATCTGTACCAGGTCTGGAAGGAGGGGTTTCCCTAGGCCATGAGTGCAACATCATAAAAATCAAGAGTGATATTTGGAGCTATAACAGATGCCCCCAATATATGAGGTTAGAAGGGGTGCATGATGGCCGAAATGTATTAAGTAAGTACATGGAAAGGAAACCTGTCAAAAACTAAGGACTTCACCAGAGTTCAGCCTGCCAAGCCACAAAAGGAGATCAGAAAGAAACATTATCTGAGGTGGGCATACCCATGCTCAGAGAAAGTAAAGCATGTCCGTATATCAAGTACAAGTGGATCCACTAAGTATACAAGTATAAAATACTGGAAAATACATAATGGATCATCTGATCATGATCAAACAAGTACATGTCTGAATATCACATATAAGAATGTCAATGACGCTGAAGGATGAAGCGAATCACTAATTCAAAGACTGATCCCACAAGTACCAAATGAACATGATGGAGTAAGACGGTACTACACTACAAACTTAGGTGCCATCATATAGAATGTCGCTATAAATGACTGCAACATGTAAGGTGAAGCGGTATCAACTAGCAGCGACATGAGAAATTATCAAGTGAACCAATGAATGTTGATGCAACTTGAGGTCTTCACCAATCGTTGTGGTACATTTCTACACCATGGGAATAAATGATCTTAAGTCGACCATGTGAGAAATCGTTTGATTACCAGTCATTGATGTATACCATTAACAAACGCGAGACTATTCACCGATAAT